>CAUYRH010086651.1:0-18047 GCA_963574655.1 Perodicticus potto | reverse complement strand
AAAGGAATTAAAGGATCGAATGGCAGATCTATTTTTAGATCTCTAAGTATTCTCCAAATATCTTTCCAAAAGGAATGTATTAGTTTACATTCCCACCAACAGTGTAGAAGTGTTCCCCTTTCTCCACATCCACGCCAACATCTCTGGTTTTGGGATTTTGTTATGTGAGCTAATCTTACTGGAGTTAGATGATATCTCAAAGTAGTTTTGAATTGCATTTCTCTGATCATTAAGGATGGTGAGCATTTTTTCATGTGTCTGTAGGCCGTGCGCCTGTCTTCTTTAGAGAAGTTTTAGAGAGCTGTTTTTTAACAAAACTTTAGTAGATGAAACACTAGCTAACATAATCCAGGTTAGAAAGTGAGGAAGCCCAAGGAACACAAAATGAGAAATATCAAGGGTGAAGGATAATTTACCCCAAACCGACCAATTTCTATGGAAGCTCAGAAAGTTTTAAAGCTATTCCCACACAAAGTATGAAGTCTGGGTGGTTCCACAGGGGAATTTAAACAAAAGAGCACATATTTCCAAGTTTAAATAACTGTTCTATAGCAAAGAAAAAGAAGAAAAAGTCTAAGGAATTTTCCTAATACAAAGAAAAGAAGGTTTTTAAAAAATCTGATAAAGATTGTACAAAAATAAAACTACAGACATCTCACAAATATTGGCACATTGCTTTAAATAAAATATTAACAAATAGGATTCAGCATTAGGTTATAATAATGCCCTATGTCCACATAGAGTTTATTCCAGCAGTGTAATAATGGTTTAATATTAAGAAATCTACTTATATAATATACCATATTATAAATATGAAGAGAATTATTACATTAATACCTCTTTTGATACTGAAAAAGTATGTATTTTTTATTGTTTGGGATTCATTTTTTATTGTTTGGGTACAAAGAATTAGGTTTCACTGATTACATTTATTAGGTACATTCCCTCTTACAATTGTGTCTCTGCCCCAAGAAGTGTGCTATACACTATGACTCCTCAGCCCCCAAAGCATGTATTCTTGATAAACACTCAATAAAATAGAAGTTGATAGATACTCCCTTAAGCTGATGTAATCCTATTCAAAATCCATTATTTTTCTTAACGTGGAAACACTAAAGCACAAAGTAAGGGCGCCCCCTGTGGCCACTGCTGTTTCATATTGTAGCTGGAGCATTAGCCAATGCAATCAGACAAGAAAAGAAATGAGATGAAAATAAATGCTGGAAAGGGGGGCAAAAGAGTCTCTCTTTTGGAGGTGATATAATTGTGCACTCAGAGAATCCAAGCAAATCAGTGAAAAACTGCTATAACCAACAAGATAATCCTGTGTGTATGTCCATCTATCTATCTCAAAATGATAATATAATGATAAAAAAGCTCCTGTTTATGATCACAAAAATAAAATAAAATCCCTAGGAAATAAACTTAGCCAGAAATGTATATAATGCACGTATAGAAACCTTAAAACACTTCTGAAGAACACTTTTGACACATGAATAAACTCCAAATGGAGTGAAGATTGAAAGTCATTCTTTCAGGAAATATTTCTTGAGCATTTCCCACACACCAGGCCTATCCTGGCTCTGGAGAGAGAGAGCAGTAACCAGAACAGGCAGAAGCCCCTATTCACATGGAGCTTGACTTCTATGTGGAACAAATATAAGAAAATCTTTTACCCTAGAAGATACAGTTCTTGTAGCAAAATATGCAGCTGGGGGAGTTGTAAGAGTGAGTGGGGGGTACATTGTTGAGTCGGGGTCACAGAAGATTTTGTTGAGGTGTGATGTTGGGGCTGTGAGGTCACTTACCATGTAATTTGTCACATGTTTATTCTGCATCCTAAACTGGCATCCTAAATTTGCTCCTTGTATTCGCCTAGCACACAGTCCTATAGTAAGAGCTCAATACATTAATTTATTTATGTTTTAAAATTTAGAAAGTTTGAGTCTTTCTTTTATTATTTCAAATGATCTGTATTTGATCTTGGCCTTCCATGGCCTTTCTATTCTGCTGCTACCCTCTTGTTTTTCTAGAATGGAAAGGCTGAAAAACTGTAATTATTCATATGTGGTATGTGGACCAACTTCTCAGTGTCACCCAAGGGCTTGTTAGGCGTATAAGTGTTTAAGTTCCACCCTTGACTTGCTGGATTCCAGATTCTGCATTTTAAACAAGATTTTGGGTCCTTTATATACATGTCAAATAAAGTTGAAAAGCATTTCCCTGTAGCCCCTGGCTTTACAAGTTCTCTTCTTGTTTAGCAGAAATCGGGGACTAGGGACAGTGGAGCCCCCTTGCTCATGTGATGTCAGCCTCTCACGGAGTCATGTTTTTCCAGATTCCAAACAGCTGCTGAAGGAGGAGAGCATGCAAAAAGGTGTGTTCAAAAAAAAGGTCTAGAACTGGGCTGTCCAGTACAGCTGGTGGTGTCCAGGTGAGTTGGTGGATGGACAGACAGATGGATGATCCTCTGTAGCAACTAGTCACATGTGACTATGTAAATAAAATGAAACATTCAGTTGTTCAGCTGCACCAGCCATGTTTCAGGTGCTCAGTGGCCACTAGTGGCTGTTGCCTACCCTGCTGGACAGGGCAGACACAGAGCATTCCTTCCTCGAAGGATGTTCTGTTAGGAAGCGCTGGTACTAGATTTTGAGAACTTTTGAACTGCAAGGGCAAATTCTCTGTGCTCTATGTTCTGATCTCTGCTTCCTTGTATGTCAACAGAGGATCGTCCATCTGTCTGTCCATCCACGAACTCATCCACCTCATCTACGGAGTCCCTCTGTCATCCCACAAATGATTATGGGATGTGGTGGTGCTTTGACATTTATTAAATAAACCGTGGAAGGGCAGGTCTGCCTGTGCTGGTCTTGAACTTCTGTACCATGAGCACACGGACTCACATTTGGACTTGCTGCCCTGAGTTGGGGTCCCTTTTTACCACATTGGTCTAACTTTCCTAGCAGTTATGAACTGCATCATAACTTCTCAGTTCGATTATTACTCCTATCTGAGTTAGTTGATAAACTGGCTTCCATAGAAAAGCTCTGGCTCCATGTGGCTGTCCTACTGTCCAAGCCCCTTAAGGGGCCACTCTGACCTTCTTGTTTCCCGGTTCCACTGCTCTTGGGTTAGGGTTAGGCCCCAACCCCTTGCATTCCTGCCCAGCCTCTGCTGCATGTGGCTGTGTTCAGGTTCACAGACCTGGCCAGGCCGTGGCTGGAATCGTGTTCTTTGTTAGAGTAAGAGGGTCCTCATGGAGAACAGGAATGAGAGCCCTCAGTGTGCGTCATGCACGGCACGGCAATGTTCAGCCTGGGAGGTGGTTTTCCGTGTTTTCTCGTGTGGTCTTCCTGGAATGCCAGGGCTGGTGGGTAAACTGTTTCATCTGCCATGTCATAAGAGCTTGGTGGTTTCATGCTTTTTATGACAATTCAACTCTTCCTGTTTTAATGCTGGGTCTGACAGGGGGCTGTGCTTTCTCTTCTATGATGTTTGGCCACGTGGCGATGATCCCCCATTCTGTGTCCCCTGTCTCTCCTCTCCTGCATCCTCACCTTCTGGGGGAGCCTCCGGCCTGTTCTGCCAGGCCCTTCATCATCCTGGGGATGTCCCTTCGGGTTGGAGGCTGGAATCACTGCTCTGGCTCAATGTGGACACATACTGTTGTGATGGTCCGTACTGATTTTTGGGGTTCTCTAACCCTGGTGTTGGACTTGCTCATCGGGAGTCTCTGTGGACGCAGGAGCTATAGTTGGTACTAATTGCTATGGAGTTGTGTCCCTGCCCCCACTGCCCCTGGGAAAGGGGATCCATCTGCTCACTCCTGGGGTTGAGCCAGACTCGAGTCCCAGAGGCTTCCCCACCTGCAGCCCACGCCTCGCCGCCTTCACAGTGTTCTGGGATGCCTCTGTTCCCCTTAGGGCTTGAAAGTAAGACAAGCTAGTGCCTGGCAGAGCCCAGAGATGCTTTCTGCCCGTACTCAACCTTCCTGTAGGGCAGGCAAAAGTGGCAACTGGGGTTTACTCTGCTCCAGGGACAAGGGACCCTGCAGCATGTGTCCCCATGTCAAGCCTCAGTTTTTCCACCTGCAAGATGGTGATGATGATTACAACACCTCACAGCCTGACGGGAAGGAAGGAATAGGCCAAGCAGTGGTCATGTGTGTTGGCCACTTTATCAGCACTGGGCCCGTCCTCTGCAGCAGGCCAGGGACAGCTGTTGGTGGCCCATGGTGCTTTCATGAGGACAAGATAAGATGTTTCCTGGGAATCCCCGCTTTTCTGGGGAGCTGGTCAGTGAGGCTGATCTTGGCCTCTGGACACAGCCACATACCTGACCCCCGTTTCCCATAGGGCAAGCACCTTGGCAGGAGGGGGCCAGGAGGGCCAGGGAAGTAAGGACCCTCCATGCCGCTTCTGAGAGCCGAATTCTGACACTGTCTTCACACGAACACTGCCATGGGGATCTGTGCGGACTTCGTTCATTCTTTCTTTTACAAAAATATGAAATATCAAAGATGCTTTCAGCCAGGGAGATGAAAAGGCACAGCAGCCGCGTCTGCTGCCTCCCCGTGTTCCTGCCCCCCAGGGTTCGTTATTGTTTTTCTAGAACAAGAAGGAAAGAGTTTCATTTGTAGGAGGATTTTTTTTTTTTTTTTTGCCCTTAATGATGTGGTGGGTGGTGGTGGTAGCATGTTTTTATTTCGTGTCGTTTTTTATCCCTTGCTGCTTTGGGAGAGGGTGACAGTTTCTGAGTTGGGGGTGCGGCCGTGTGGGGGAGGGAGTTTCCTTGGAGAGATGGTAGGAGCAGATGTTACACCCCCGTGTCTAGAAGGTGGGGGAGGGTGGTGCTGCTGGGGGGTGAGGAAGGACCTGAGTTATGTAAGAGTTTGAGTAGGTGGCTCGAGGGATGCAGACAGGGGTCTGAGGATGTGGCGCCTGCCCGAGCCCTCAGGAAGGTATCCAGGCGCAGGAGCCTGGTGGCCGTGGTGTGGACAGGTGGACATCAGGGTGTCAGGGTTGGCAGGCAGGTGGGAGGTGTGAGGGTGGAGGGGCCCCCCTGGACGGGCCAGTTTCTGGGAGACGGGAGGAAGACTTGTCGGCCCTCTGCCATCTCCCCTCTGGCCTCCTCTCCGCTCCTGATTCTCTGTCGCTTCTTTCTCCACACTGGTCCCCTGGCCGCTGAGGAGCTAGCCCTCCCATCCTTGGCGTCTCCTCCAGTGCGTTAATCACCTCGTGATGACAGAGCCAGCCCTCCTGTGGGGATGATACACGGCCGTTCAGGTGGCGTAAGGGGCTGATTCTGGCCTTTGTGTGGGTCTGGAGGCTCCTTCCACAAGGTCAGATGACAACTTGAGCATGTGACACTGAAACAGGGGCTGGCCAGTGGCTGCCCCAGATGCCACTGCCGACTAGCCCTCAGAGCTCTGCTTCTTGACCTGTGACACAGAAGTGCCTGACGCGGGGGTCCCTGTGAACATGCACCGCCACCCTCGCATGCAGGAAGGAGGTGTAAAAGCCTCGGGTATGGTGAGGGCTGTCCTCGGTGGGCCACCTTCCCTTGGAGACAGCCTGGCTCTGCAGGCTCACCCCACAGCGCCCTCCTCCCACATTGGCTGCGTGGCTCCTGGCTGACCACAGCTCCGAATTCGCTCTGGATGGTAGCCAAGAATCACACGGAGCTGTGGAATCCGAGCCCCACTGGCACTAACGAGTTAATGGGCTTTGTCTTAGACCACGGTGCTGGTTCCCTCAGCGTCTTCCCTGTGTGTCTCAGCTTCCCGGTTCGTGTCTGTTCATCAGCTTGTTTGTTTATTTCTTTTCCTTGGAGGCCCTGGTAAAGGAGGGGATGTGACCTGGGCGGGGAGGTCTTGGTTTTGGCGTGAGACCCAGGGGACCGAGCACCTGCCTGTTTCCAAGGGGTTCTCATCGTCCCCAGAGGGTGACAGATACTGATGTTCCAGGTCTCTGTCCATCCACTGGACTCACTCGGGCCACTTGGGGCAGGCCTGTCTGAGCCTCCTTTATCAACGAGTCACAAAGGGGATGACACTTTGCCTCACAGGGCTGCTCTGAGGATGTGGCAAAATGCCACCTGTAACATCCTTTGTTCCTGACATGGAAAACATGCATGTAAGGTGTGGAGAAGGTGACGTGTGTGCTGGTCTCGGGGTGGTTTGGGGAGCTCGTGACCTGTGAAGGCCGAGCGCTGGGCACATCCTTCTGCACAGCTGGCCTCCCGGTGGCTGAGCAGTTGGCCGCTAGGCTGGGAGTTGTGTTTGTGAGGCAGTCGTGACACAAAGGGGTCTGTGCCCACCTCGACCAAGATGGTGGCCACAGGAGCGTGGGCAGATGCCATGTGGTGTCGGAAGCGCGTTGTACTGAGAGGCGCGCAGACCAAATGTGTAACGTACCTTGTCAACAGCTTCTTATACAGATTGCGTATCAACCTGAAAATCTTGTGGAAATATGGGTTAAATAAAATATACTACAAGTTACTTTCATGTTAAAAGAATCATTTTAAAATGTGGTTTGCAGGGCGGCGCCTGTGGCTCAAAGGAGTAGGGCAACAGCCCCATATGCTGGAGGCGGAGGGTTCAAACCCAGCCCCAGCCAAAAACTGCACAAATAAAATAAAATAAAATAAAATGTGGCTTGCAGAAAATTTCAAAGCACTCCCATGACCGGCATGGTGTTTCCAAACCCAACTCCCTGGATGATTAGCTGGGATCCTTCCTAATCCCTTTGAGCCTTGATTTCCTCATCCAGGAACATGGGAGGTGCCTCCTCAGATGCCCCTGGGGACTCTCACGCCACGGTTTGATGACCTTTCCTCACACCTTGTGTACAGCATCAGGGACCCCCTTGGTAAGTCCAAAAACTGTCAACTCAGGGAGGTAAAGCAGGTGCCTTGGAGAGCTGTCCCTAAGCCATCTGACTCCGAGTGTGTCCCTGTTAAGACACCGCTAGAGTTTTCAGGAAACACCCTCCAGCTTTGTAAATATCCATTAAAAAAATAAAAATAAATCCATTATTTTGTCAACCTTCACAACAACCCGAGCAATGAAACGCCTCTCACATAGAGGTCTCGGCTTGTCACACGATAAACAGAGTGCCAGGAAAAAAAAAAAGTTGACACTCGCGAAGTGTTTGAAAGCAGCACAGAAAGAGTTTTGTTTCTATTAAAAGAAGCACGTGAAGGTCCTGGCAGCTGCTGTGTGGGGGCCCAGGAGGATCCCCCTGTGCCATGCCCGCCTGGCGACCATGGCGGGAAGGGCCACTACACCCTGAAGCTGGCACCACCAACATCCTGAGACAGAGGCAGAAAGAGAATCAGGTGGGACTTCTGGAAGTGAGAGGAAAGAGGACAAGAAGGCTGAGACCAGCTTGGAGTGTCTCCTATGGACACTGCTGCAGTGGGGGTGGCCTCTTTGCAAGGAGCCAGTGGGTTTGAATTGACTTGGGGTCAGGAGCTCTGATTTTATGCTAGCCCAGGTGACGGCTAGGCCATCACATTCAAGGGAAGAGCCCACGTCCCCTGTGCTGTGCCCGGCATTAGGTCCCCTGGAGTGCAGAGGATGGAGCTGTTGCCTCCCAGGGCATAAGCAGCCCCCGACGGACAGCAGGCACTTTGCACACCGGGCGGGTGGCGCGTCGTAAGCCTTTCTTATTTTCCCATTTTTGACATTGTCCTTCAGCTCCTCTTCCACGCTCCCCGTTAAGCTGTTAAATCACTCCATTTATTTAGTGCAAGTGTTTCTGAGAGCTCATTTTTATCTTGGTGAAAACCAGGCTTGCTCATGGGCACATAATGAAATTGCATAAATATACCCTTAGCTTGGAATCTAATTTATTTTTCCTGTTCATTACGGGGTAGAAGGCCATTATGAAATGTATAACTTTTTTTTTCCAGTGCTGGAATTGAAAGGCTGTGGCTCGGGCTCTTTTTATTCTGATGATTTCGTCCTGATTCAATTTAGAGCTGGTTAGAACTCAAACACTGGCGTGTAATTGACAAAGATCAGTGTGGGTTGTGATGCTGATGTCTCGTCGGGCCACCTCAGCTCCACAGCGCATGGGGCAGTGGCAGTTCTCTGGAACATACCTGGGCCCGCAGAGCCACCTCAAGGCAAGGGTGATGGGGGCTTTCCTGAGCCAGTGGTCACCAGTCTCTAGCTATAGTCATGGGTGGGTCTGAAGTGGCGTCCAAGTGGCACAGGCTGGATGAGGAGGGCTGGGGGCATCACTGACCCCACAATGCTTAGAAATCCCTTCACGAACATCTCACCTGACCTCCAAACTTGCAGATGAGGGCGCTGAAGCTCAGAGGGGGTGGGCAGCCCGGCTGAGGGTGCACAGGCTCCGGCCCGGAGTTTACCTTCCTATTCCTCAGTGCCACAGCTGCGATCCCCGACAGTGTGAGAACATGGAAATGACACCAAGACATGGCTGCCTTAGGAAGCAGCAGCTCAGAACATCGTGGGTGAAGCTCCGCGCCTTGTGTGGGAGACAAGGACAGAAGGAGCCCGGCAGCACGGCCGAGAAGCGGGGCAACGCTGCCCAACACCCCAGGAGGAGCCCGGAGGAGCAGATGGGCTCAGATGAGGTGTCGGCAGGCCCAGAACCCTGCTCTGGGGGTTCACGGCTCAGTAGGACCAGTTGGGTGTGACATTCGGACCCTCACTCACGCAGGAGCCAGGCCAGGCACCAGCGTCCACTGAAGTGTGGGTGTGACTCAAGGCATGTTCTCTTGGAGGGCGATGAGTGCTGGAAACCTGTGAGAGTGAGTGCAGGTGTGACTCCTGAGAAGAGGAAAGGTCGCCGTGGATGTGACTGGCTTTCACGAGGAAGAACGTTGGAAGTGCAGAGGTTGCCGGGCCTCTTCCTTTTCCTGCCCCACATGAGACACGAGATGCCCACCCAGTCAAGTTTGGACTTTAGGTGAATGACAAAACTTTTATTGTATAAGTTCCTGCCAAACATTGCTTGGGACCTACCCTAAAAACACAAAACTTTGTTGTTTATCCCCAGTCCAAATTTAGCTGGGGAGCAGGAGTGCCTTGTTTTTTTCTCCTAAAGCTGGCAATCTTACCTGCATCCGCACAGGGAGTAGAAACGGTTTACTTCGAAATTATTTTCTTAGTCATTTAAAAAATTCAGTTGCACGAATTATAAAAGCAGTTACTTATTCGCTGTGTTAGTTCTTATGACACAGAAGTAAGGAAAGGAAAATGAATTGTCTTTTTCTACCCTCCCCCTGTAATTCCAGTTCTCCTGGGCAACCTCTGGCCTCTGCTCACAATTGTCTCACCTTCTAAGTCTCACCCGTGTGTTGTCACACACTACATATTTTCCTGGCACTTTTGGCTTCGGGGGGGGGGGATATCCCCAAAGTAGAATTATACATAAAGGGTATATATTACATTTTAATTTAAAACTGCACCTGGATGACTTTATAAAAAGTTAACAGTATTTACAGATCTCTCCATATGATATGGGGATACCTTATTCTATCTGCATCCCAACATCTGTTATTATTATCTCTTAAAATACTTTTCAGTCCAAGTGCACAACATGCCTCATTTTTACTTACGTTTCCCCAACTCTAGGAAGCTTGAGTACCTTCTGTGTGTTCACTGGTCATTTGCATGTTTACTTCTGTGAACTGCCTATTCACATATGTTGTCCATGTTTCCAGAAATTTCTTATTCATTTCAGGACACTCTTTACATATGAGTCATACTTGTGCTTTGGTGATCACACGCCATGCTGGAGTTGCTCTGGACTGGTGCGATCAGGCCATCACCCAGTCTCTGGGGCTCAGTCACCTGAGCTCCTCACAGAGCTGGCCTTCTGGGTCTCACAGGAATCACAGACATCCAGACCCCACACAGGTGCTTGGCACCTGCTGATCTCATCCCAAAATTCTTGGGTTTGAAGGGAGCCCCATGTGGCTTGAGAGCCCTACATTTTGCTGCTCTGGTGCTACTCTAAATACAGGGGCCTGGCCTGTGTGAATCTTAAAATACCTGCCCACTTCCATGATCCTGCTTTCACCGGCCCTGGAAACTCACCTCAGAGCAGGGAACCAGGCCTAGGGAGGGAAGTGGCACCATCCTGCTCTGACTGTGCTTGTCCCCACCTCCCCCAAGGCCCAATTCACCCTGTCCCTTCAAGGGGGGTACTTCAGAGGCTGCAAGGTGGAAGGCTCCAGGTCTCCACTCTGCTGCAACCAGGTCATTCATTCATTTGTCCATTTTACTCAGTAAGTCTCTGTTGAGCTCTTACCTAGTGCTAGGCAGTCGCTGACTTCAGAGAGAGCCGCCATCCTGTGATTACATGTTGTAATGACAGGCTAGGGTGAGACAACTCTCCTTCCACACAACAGCACAGTCTGGCCCAGGTGGAGGGGAGTGCAGAGACCCTGCCCTCCTCTGCCCTGGGCACCCCTTCCCTATGCCTTCTTCCCGTGGAGCTGATGTGTGTGTGGGGAGAAGCGTCTCCTCGGGCTTCCCCACCCTGCTGGCCCATCCTCTTGGGACACTTGTGGTCTATTCTGTGACTTGCTGTAGGAGGGATGTGACCTTCTGACCAGGCTGGTGAGAAGAGCACAAAGGGACTCAAATCCACAAGTCGAGGCAGGGCTTGAGACACCAGAGGTGACAATTGGAGCTGGGAGCCTTGAAGGGGCTGTGTGGGGGCTACCTTGATGCTTCACATTTTCAAAGGCCTGTCGTTGGCAGGAGGGAGTGGATTTGTCCTTTTTTGTTCAAAGGCAGAAACAAGACTTCTCAGGAGATAGAGTTGGGTTGAGTCTGAGGGAGTCACGTGCCCTGCGTGGCTCAGGAGCAGTGGGAAACCACCCTCCCTCCACATTCCAGGACATGGGGGCTGTGTGAGCTGTGGGCTGGCCCTGTGCCTCCTCTGTCTACATCCTGACCTCCCGGGCCCTCAGCGGGGCCTTATTTGGGAATAGGGTCTTTGCAGACGTCATCATGTTAAGATGGAGACACACTGGAGCAGAGGGCCCTAAATCCAAGGACGGGTGCCCTTATAAGAAGGGGAGGACACACAGACGCCATGGGAGGCAGCCAAGGGACTGTGGAGGCGGAGATGGGAGCAATGCAGGTACACGCCAAGCACTGCCAAGGGTCGCAGGGAACCCCAGAAGGCTCCTTCCCTAGAATCTCTGGAGCCGGGCAGCCCGGCCAACACCTTGATTTCACACTCTCAGAGCTGCAGGAGGATACATTTGTGTTGCTATAAGCCACTGAATTTTTGCCAGTTTGTTACGACAGCCACGGGAAACAAATACACCTGCCAGGCAGGTCAGTGTCCACCTTCTGGCTCCCTTAGAGCAGGGATGATACAAATCTGACTGAATGCATAGTGAGCCAGGTGGGATCAGGCACCTGTGGCAGGATCCTCCTGGATTGTTGGTTCCTTGTTCATCAGAACAAAGCCGGTGGGGAGGGAGGCTGGAGCTCTTGGGGGTGGCCTGAGGGGCAGAGAGAGATGGGTTTGTCTGTCTTTGCATCAGGGCTACAGGCCACCTTTGACAGGGCTGACATGGCCCCAAGCGGATGTTTCCTGAGCTGCAATTAAGCAGGGCCGTTTGGCTGGCAGGTCACAGGATGCTCAGGCTGCACGGTGGCAGTACACACATCACCAGGCCTAGGAAAGCAAGACCAGGGAATGTCTGGTGGTGTCTGGGGCCAAACTCCCTGGCCATTCTCCCAGGGATGGACCTGGGAGAATGTGGACAGAGAAGGTCCCTTGGTGCCTGGAAAGCTGTAGAGGACAGGCCCTGTGGAGATGGACCTGCTAGGGCTCCTGGGCAGGGGCTGGTGTGGGGGCTGGCCTGCGCGGGGGAAGCCAGCCCCTTGTCCAGGAGCAGGGGCCAGTGCAGGCCCCTCCGCCTCCCCCGCGCCCACTCTCCGTGTGGACTCTTCCCACTCTGTTCCTTGCAGTAAGTGAGCGGCAGCCAGAGGCCCCCGTGAATGCCGACGCTCAGGGCTGCAGGCGTCCGGGTCCAGAGAGCAGCCTCTCTCATGTCCGAATGATGTCCCTGACACAGGCAACCTACCGGCTGGGGTGGGGGCTCTGTCGCTGGGCCTGCATCCTGCTGTGCCCTGTGCCCTCCATCCACGCAGCTGACTTGCAAGCCCAGGAAACTTGGAGGGGCAGCTGGGCCACTTTCCAGCCTCTGGCTCATATTTGGGGTGACTTATCTTGGGTGACAAGAGAGAACAAAGGAATAGAGAGATGGGAGGAGCTGTCCCCTGTGACTCTCTCTGGTGGGCAGGCGGGACTGAGCTTTGCTAGGGAGAGGCCTTGCTGGTGGACTGGCTCTGGGGAGCATCCTCCATGCCCTCCTCATTAGCCTACAGGGGATGCCGAGCTCTGAGCGGTGACCGGTTCCACCAGTTTGACAGAAAGAGCACTCCCTGGGCGAGGGGCTGTGCTGGTATCTGAGAGGGCCCAGGACACTGCTGTGGGCCAGCTGCTTGTAGCCCAGGGTGAGGCCAACAATGAGGGTTGGAGGAGGCAGGCACAGATCCTGTCTTTTGGCGTGGAGAGGTGCTGAATCGGCCAGCCCTGGCCTGGCCTGGCACGTGGCAGACAGCTCCCTTTGACCAGACTTCCACCAGTTGTCAGGTTTTGTAGGGAGCAGCTGCAGGCGTCTAACATGCCAGGGGGATCACTGTGTACCAGTCCCCCAAAGCCTAGTGTCCTGGAGTCCCCCTCACCCTGGGTCCCCGACTCTTCTCTCTGGGGGCAAGGATCTTCTCTTTCTAGTTCAGAGACAGAGTCTCACTTTATCGCCCTCGGTAGAGTGCCGTGGCGTCACACAGCTCACAGCAACCTCCAACTCCTGGGCTTAGGTGATTCTCTTGCCTCAGCCTCCCGAGTAGCTGGGACTACAGGTGCCCACCACAACGCCCGTCTACTTTTTTGTTGCAGTTTGGCGGGGGCTGGGTTCGAACCCGCCACCCTCAGTATATGGGGCCGGCCCTTCTCTGTCTTTATTTTGTACATGGCAGGTGGACATTCTCCTAAAGGGGCTTTCCTAAACCACATTGAGAAACTAACTGAATAATCTGGGAAGACACAGATACTTGGCCACAATGATGTTTTACAAGCACAGGTTCTTTCCCTAGGGACACTGCCATTGGGTCTCAGTGGGTCTAGGGACAGACACAGCTCTGGTTCTATTTGGGTTTCCAACCAAGCTTCAGGATCAGAGGACCCCTGTGTGGAATAGCCTCTGGCTGGTTCCGAGGTTGGACTCGAGAGGCTTCTCAGCCCCATCAGGCCCTGGGCTCTTCCAGCAGACATCTCCTGCCTCTGCTCCCATTTCATATTTGAGGGACACGCCACATCCTTGGCAGAGCTTATTTGCATCCTGTGGGACCCTCATTGGATTCAGCTTCCTACCTCCCTCCTCCTGTGAGCACCTCCCTGGGGATGGTTTGACAGCATTTGGACAACAACAGTGTCACAGTCCGGTAAATATCTGGACGACTTTTCACCTGCTGGGAGAGGAGGCTAACCCTTCTGCACTGCGATGCTGTTTCCTTCTGAGAACATCACCGGCCAAGGGTGGCTAGCTCTCTTTTGAGGGTCAGGTCCCCAAATCAGATGACATTTTGGTTTTTTCATATTGTAGCATTTAGACTGAAGAGGAAAAAGGAGTTTGTTTACAATGGGCATTTTCACATTGAATGCTTAATTGCAAGTTTCTGTGTTGTGAAATTTTCTCTCCTGTCCTCAATGCTCCCTTTACTATTTTTTTGGAGGGGGCTCATTTAGCCATTAAAAATCTCTATTGTAGAAGAATGCTTAATGATTTGATATGATACATAGTTAAATGGAAAAAAGTTATAAAATGGAATGTACAGTATGATCCCGCTTGGTACCAAAAATATATCTTCTATGCATAGGAGAGTCTGGGAGTGTATATATGCTCAAAATGTTCACAGGAGTTATTTTGGGTTAGTGGGATTATGGGTTATTTTTATTTTCTTCTTTTTGCATATGTGTAGTTTCTAAATTTTCTGCAGTGAATATGTATAACTTTTATAATAAGGAAAAAATGATAACCACAGATTTTGCCAAAGGCTGCTTGGACTCCCTGACCAGAGATGACCCAGGCTGCCCTTCTGTGCTGGGAAGCTCCTGTGCCCAGCCCCAAAGGTGTCCCCTTCCCCATCCCTGGACATCTGTGGTTCTTGCTTGGGGTGCACCCTAGGCTGGCTTTTGTGATGGGGTTGAAGTGAAGGGAATGCTCTTCAGAAATTCCCCTGCTCATCCAGGGAGAAGGAATAGTTATGCTGGGACCTGGAGGCCCCCTGGCAGGTGCAGGCACTTGGGCACAGATAGGTGGGTTTACCGTTACCCTGGATGACAATGCTGAGCTTCCTCTATTCTCAGCCACCAGCTAATGGGCATGGTCTGAGTCTGGCCTTAGATAGGGCTCCCTCCTCAAGAATCACAGAGCCCCTTGAGCCCTGTACAGGGAGATGAAGGGCAGGGGTTGCGTGGTTGAGTAGAAATGGCACAGATCCCCACCCCCCAGTTCTCAGTTAATTCTCTGAGCCTCACAGGGATGGGAAGTCTATAGCCTCAGGTGACACATGGCCCTCCAGATCCCCAAGTTCAGCCCTTTGACTAAATCCAGAACAAATCCCTTTATTAAAAGGGGTGTAGGAGAGAAAGATGAAGCTGCTTCCTTTGGTGCTTGAAAAGAAAAATTCTTAAAATCAGAAGGCCACAGATTCCCCACCCCTCAGGTATTGAACGAGAACCCAATGCCTTTCTCTCCTTTAAGGAATGTTTGATCCAGTTGGGGAGACCCCAACCCTTGGTGTAAACCAGGAAAGTCCCCTGCTAGGGTGCCTGTGTACTGACTGACATTAGATGCCAGGCTGCTCAGAGCTATTTCAACAGGGTAGTTCTGGTGCTGCGTCCCTGAAAGAAATTAAGCAGAGATCTAAAAGAAACCCCAAACCTGGTCTGGTGCCATCCGCACTCAGGTCTGTCCTTTGTGGGACCTCGAGCCCAGCCCAACAGCAAAATCCAGACTTGAGCGCCTGGATTCCCCAGGACCCTCCACGGGGCACCTGCTCACTGTGGACTTGGTGTGTTCGCCCAAGCTGGGCATCGTCCAGCCTGTCGTGTGTGCAGGACGCTGGTCAGCCACCTGGCGGTCAGCCACAGGGGACACTTCTCTGAGATGAAGGTGAGTCCCAGAGAACACGACTGGTTTACAAAAATCGGGTGGACATGAATTTTCAGGAATCCATCTGGGCTGGGTAAGAGGCAGAGCTGCTCCCTTTTCTAAATTCTCAGGAAGCTTATGCTCTGGGGAGACTGGGTGGATTTGCTGCCAAAAGGGGCTCTATTTTTAGCCAAATGTGAGAAGGGGAGGAGGGTCCCTTGGGAGGCGGCCCAGCGGGTGTTGGGACTGGCCTGAGAGAGTGGCTGGTTACCTTTTTCTGTGGGGAGTGTGTTCCCTTTTGCCCTCACCTTGAGGGCGTGACCAGGAGATTATTCTGTCCCCCTGTGCACCACCGAGATGCAGCCCGAGCAGGAGCCGTCAGGAGTTCTAAATTCGTAGGGTGCTTGTCCTTTGCTGGCTGCTAAGAAGGGAAGCAGCCTTAGGAGTCAAGGACAACCACACTGCCCATGCTGCCCATCTCCTGTCGACACTGACAGCCCCCTTATGCCTACCAGGGCTGATGGGGATGTGGGCACCCATGGGTGCTGCAGCCCCCACCCCCTGTGGGCAAGTGTAGTCTTTGTGGGGGCTGAGGACTAGGGCCTGGGGGGAATGACAGTGATGCCTATCTGGGCAGCCCCTCCCAGGAAGGAGTCTGCTGGTGCTTTACCCAGGGAGAAAGTGGGCAGCCCCCCATCACAAGTGATAACTGAGTCCTGGGCCTGGTGGAACCCCTGGCCCGAGGGCAGTGCCACACATGACTTGAACAGCCCAACATCACACCCCCGTGCTGCGGGGGCTCTGCTGGGGCAGGCGACCCCGTTTACCAGTGTAGACGGCCATGGGGGAGCTGCCCAGGCACTCCGCACGTGTCCCCCTGGAGCATCACGTCTTGTCTGAGCCTTATCACAGGCCCCTCAGCCCTGCCGTGGATACCGGCACTGAACACCCAACCCCCTGGGAGAGGCCATCCTGCACTCTGCTGTCCCCTGTCTGGCTTTCAGGGCATGGCTGCCTCTTGGTGCTGACCTTCACTGACGGATTCTGTCACAGCCTCAGTTAGCCCCAGGTGGCTGTCACCAGGCCGAGGTCTGTGCAGAGAGATGGACAGGGCAGGATCTGGCCTATACACAATGCACCTTCTGCTCTTGAGCAAGGCAGGACAGATTGGGGCGGGGGCAGGTAGAGCTGGAGCTGATAGGGAAAGGGGAAGGGGACAGCTGTGCTACAAACCGGGCATTGAGACAGGATGGGATGTGGTCTCAGAAAAGTGGCCTTTTGAGTTAAGTCACCACCCTCCCCAAACAGACACCCAGAGCAATGCCTCTCCGCAGCAGGGAGGGCTGCTGGCCTCCTAGATAGGGCTAGAGGGCTGGAGACCAGGGCTGGGGACCTTTGCAGAGGCAAGGACATAGGTGACGTGTATGTGACAGTGACGTGGGATTTGGGGAACAGACCCACATAGTCAGTGATGGTGCTGGGGGCCTGTGGTGCGGAGGCCTTGCTGGTTTGGTATTGACTGTCAACCCCTCAGCCAGGTGGACAATCCGTTACAGACTTAAATTTTTCCCTAAGTCTGATCGTGTCTTAAAAGTTTTTGTCTGGTTGAATTTTTGCCTTTACTCTGGAATTTTCTTGGTTTGGGTTTCCTGCCTGTCCTGAGTCACATCAGGAAAATTCTACCAGTCTCCGGCACTCTCCCTGCATTGAAAACTTTAAATCGAATGAACGGTAAAGATGAGTCACACTAGCTTGGCCCCCACAGTGTCCCTGGGCCTTAGGCCCATGGCTGGCATTTTTCTCCAGCAGGAGTACAGAGAAATCCCTGCCTGCCTGATTCCTGCTGTCCGCGGCTGTGCTCGGGGCGTGTCGTCTCCCCAGGCTGTGTGGAAGTTCATGTAGCCCCTGCACGGCAGGGGTGTTCTGGGGCAGGGGACTGCTGACTTCTTAAGGGGCAGACAGTAACCACTGAAGGCTCTGCAGGTCAGCTCGTCTGTCCAGCGGCGCAGCCCTGCCCCGCAGCACCAACAGCAGCAGGCGGGCGAGTGCGGCTGAGTTCCAACACCACCCTGTCCGTGGACACAGTGCGCAGCTGGCCCACCCAGCGCTAGAGCCTGCAGGCCACCGCTGGGCAGGGTGCCCCCTTCCTCGCTTTCTCTCCCTCCCCACACCCCGCTCAGCCCAGGGCTCTCAGGGGAGGCCCCCGCAGCCCATTGCCACCCCCTTGGCGTCTCCAGGTCCAGCTCAGCCTTCTTCAGCAGGTTTCTTCTCCATCACAGGTTTATAGCCTCCCCCATCTTGTGAGACCCTGTGGCAGCCCCTATCCTGCTTACTTGGGGCTGGACACACTCCCTTCTCCCCCTGCAGGCACCAGCGTCCGGGCCCTGCCCCAACTCCCATTAGCCCCGCCCATGCCGGCCATGCCCACACGAGCCCTGCCCCGTGTTGGCCCCTCCCCAGGGGGCCCTGCCCCGGGATCCCACCCGGGTCCCCAGCGCCTGTCAGTCTGCTCCAGCTCCTAATACCCTCGCTCTCCCTCCAGCCATGTAAATGGTTCATGGATGTTTGAAAAACATAGGCTGGTGAGTGACAATTCTCTTCCCTACATGCCTTGCTTCACTTCCTTCCGGGGAAGTCCGACTCTTGCTTCGGACTCTTGGGTCTGAAGCACCTGAGCAGCAGGTGGGATGCCCCTGGGGGTGGAGGAGGAAGAGGAGTGGCGAACCTAGGAAGGGCTTTGCAGAGTCTTGCCCAAATGAAGAGAGACCGGGCTCCCCAAGCCCCAACCTTGTATTTTTTTTTTTAGACAGAGCCTCAAGCTG
>CAUYRH010086650.1:0-24555 GCA_963574655.1 Perodicticus potto | reverse complement strand
GAAAAAACAGTCAAGGACTCTATTCCTTTCACAGTAGTACCAAAGAAGATAAAATATTTGGAAGTTTACCTAACGAAGGATGTGAAAGATCTTTATAAAGAGAACTATGAAACTTTAAGAAAATAAATAGCTGAAAATGTTAACAAATGGAAAAACATACCATGCTCATGGCTGGGAAAAATCAATATTGTTAAAATGTCTATATTGCCCAAAGCAATATATAATTTTAAAGCAATTCCTATTAAAGCTCCATTGTCATATTTTAAAGATCTTGAAAAAATAATACTTCGTTTTATATAGAATCAGAAAAAACCTCGAATAGCCAAGACACTACTCAGAAATAAAAACAAAGCAGGAGGAATCACCCTACCAGACCTGAGACTCTGCTATAAATCGATAGTGATCAAAACAGCATGGTACTGGCACAAAAACAGAGAGGTAGATGTTTGGAACAAAGAGAGAACCAAGAGATGAATCCAGCTACTTACCATTACTTGATCTTTGACAAGCCAATTAAAAACATTCAGTGGGGAAAAATATCCCTATTTAACAAATGGTGCTGGGTGAACTGGCTAGCAACCTGTAAAAGGCTAAAACTGGACCCACACCTCTCAACATTAACTAAGATAGACTCTCACTGGATTAAAGACTTAAACTTAAGACATGAAACTAAAAATTCTAGAAGAAAGTGCAGGGCAAACTCTTGAAGGAATTGGCCTGGGTGAATATTTTATGAGGAGGACTCTCCAGGCAATTGAAGCAATATCAAAGATACACTACTGGAACCTGATCAAACTAAAAAGCTTCTGTACAGCCAAGAACACAGTAAGCTTAGCAAGAAAACAGCCCTCAAAATGGTAGAAAATATTTGCAGGTTATGCCTCCGACAAAGGTTTAATAACCAGAATCCACAGAAAACTCAAATGTATTAGCAAGAAAAGAACAAGTGATCCCATCTCAGGATGGGCAAAAGACTTGAAGAGAGACTTCTCTAAAGAAGACAGGCGCACGGCCTACAGACACATGAAAAAATGCTCACCATCCTTAGTCATCAGAGAAATGCAAATAAAAACTACTTTGAGATATCACCTAACTCCAGTAAGATTAGCCCACACAACAAAATCCCACAACCAGAGATGTTGGCATGGATGTGGAGAAAAGGGAACACTTCTACACTGCTGATGGGAATGCACACTAATACGTTCCTTTTGGAAGGATGTTTGGAGAATACTTAGAGATCTAAAAATTGACCTGCCATTTGATCCTATAATTCCTTTACTAGGTATATACCCAGAAGACCAAAAATCACATTATAACAAAGACAGCTGTACCAGAATGTTCATTGCAACCCAATTAATAATTGCTAAGTCATGGAAGAAACCTAGTGCCCATCAATCCACAAATGGATTAATAAATTGTGGTACATGTATACCATGGAATATTACACAGACTTAAAGAAAGATAGAGACTTTACCTCTTTCATGTTTAGATGGATGGAGCTGAAACATATTCTTCTTAGCAAAGTATCTCAAGAATGGAAGAAAAAATATCCAATGTACTCAGCCCTACTATGAAGCTAATTTATAGCTGTCGTATGAAGGGTTTAACCCAACTATAATACAAGAATATGGGGAAAGGGGCAAGGGTAGGGAGGGGAGGGGGGATATTGGGGCAGAGGGAGGGTAATTGGTGGGGCCACACCTACAGTGCATCTTAGAAGGGTACAGGCGAACCTTACTAAATGCTGAATACAAATGTCTTCATATAATAACTGAGAAAATGCCAGGAAGGCTATGTTAATCAGTTTGATGAAAATAGTTCAGATTGTATATGAAACCAGCACACTGTACCCCTTGATTACACTATTGTACACAGCTATGATTTAATAATAAAGACAATAAAATTTAAAAAATAATAAAAAAAAAAACCTGGGTTCTTTAGGGGGGTTGCTGTTTATCACATTCCCCACTGGTCTTATGGGGAATCAAATCTTTGATTTATCTGTATTGTTGGGGATTTATTGATAATGGGTATGCAATACCATTAATTTTCTCATTTAGGGCTGGACAGGGAACTTCCATTTCAGGCCAAGGTGAGTTCAGACATCAGATTCCTATTTCCAGGCACAAACTCTCTGAGTTTTAGCAAGGTTATGAACAAAGCCGTTTCAAACATTTGGATGGCTCTACCCTGACTAAGGAGCACACACCCTAATCTTTTCTCCAGACAAAAACTGTAGCAAAGACTTAATAACCTTGTTCAAGGTGAGGGACTGCATTCATTTATTTGTTAGAATACCCCTTCAGTTTGTAAAGGTATTTTTCTATCTATCAAGTCCTATCCAAAATATCTCTCACGGCCAATTATTTATTTCTAAAAAAGGAAGCCTTTGACTTGGGCCTCCTCTTCCCTTCCAGAGGCTGTTCACCTTAGATATGGATACAGCTTCATCTAGTATGAGATTTTCACTCTCTTAAATTTTTAAGGGCCATTCAGAGCTCACTGGACTGCTTGAATTGCAATACTTTTCAAGGCATAACTTCTCTGCCAATAGCTCTGGCACTCTCCACTCCCTCTGCTTGCCTCTCAGTTTAACAAAATGTCATTTTATTACTGATCTGTGGCCCATGGGCTTAATCTTTAAATTTTTGAGACTAAACACTCACTGAAGAAATTTTAGTAACAAAATTATAACAATATTTTTTTCTAATGTTTTTTCGTTTTCCCTCAAGTTTCACATGGCCGTGTGGCTGATACTAAAGACAGACAGAAAACCAAAGAAAGCGGAAAACCTAGAACTTCCAGTTTTTCTTAGAATAACCAGGGGATAGAGTTGGAGCAGGGAAGAAGGGCACACTCACACATTCATTTCACCCATGAATGGGGGCGGGGAACAAAACTCTACATTATTATTTGTTTCAGTCATTCTCCAAGCATTCACACGCATACAATTCCAACCTATTTTTTAACCAGGGCAGCCTCGATTTCCCACTCGAGCTGCTACTTAGCCATAGAAGGCAAACCAACACTCCCCCAGAACCTGTGAAGGAAGGCCTAACTCCACCCTCAGAGTTTTTTCAGTCACATTACACCCATACACTCTCACACACTTTTTAACAGACCTGCTAGTGATGTAATGTCCAAGGAGTCAGTCGGGCTCCTTCTTCTACTAAAACTGTAGTGAGATCTCCAGATTGATTATACCTTGCCTTAATTTGGGGTCTCACTATCAGCTTATTTCTGTAGGTGCCGATATTTTAGTACTGAGGTCTTAGGGACTGTGACTCTTCTTGGGTTTTCTACTCAGACCTTAATAGTACCATGGTGGTGGGCTAATATACATATGAGTTTTTACTTTTCACTGTGACATTTCCCTCTTTTTCCCAAAGTTTTAAAGTCCAATTAAGACAAGTTCCTCGAGGAGTTTCCTCAGGCTTCAGCCATGCGTTGAAAAGCCAGCTTTCAGTATGTGGCTGGAGCAGGGCATGTTGACTGTTTTAAAAGTTACCTTTACTTCCTAAGGGGCAGTGAAGTATTCATCCAGCTGTGATGACTCCAGGTGAGGATTTCTTTCACTTCCACTGCTGTACATGTGGTCAGTATGGTAGTGGAAAGTCTTTTCTACCTTGGTTTACAGATACAAAAGACTAAACAGAACACAGTTAAATACTCCAGTAGAGATTTTTCCTTGCTACTCTTTCTAGGGTTTTTGTTTAAGGCCTGTATCTAATTTTTAATTTTTCTATATAGACACAGTAGATAACACTTAATACTGCACAAATTTTCTAGTGTAGCCAACAGGTGGTTTTTGTTGAGTATTAAGGCTTCAGAGTAGATATAACTACTGTATATAACTCTATACTCTTTGACCAGTCTCTTAGTCCCATTTAACTGATTAGTTTAGTAAAACAGTTATGTCTTACTTTATGACGTTACAGACAAGGCTGGGATTCAATACAGGTGGGTCACAGCCTTTTTTCTCTTTGAACCATTTTTCTCTCTCTAATTTCTCTCTTTATTAAAGACAAAGTATAGTAGAACTAACTTAATTGTCAAAATAAACTGTACTGGATGAAAATATTTCAGATTGTATATGAAGCCCACACACTGTACCCCATGATTGCACTAATGTACACAGCTATGATTTAATAAAAAATAAAAATTAAAAATATAAATAAATAAATAAACTGTACTTTCAATATACTGGGTTTGATTATTTGCATACAGTGCAGTAAGAATAATTAATTATCAGCCATCTAGGCTCTTTTTTCTTTAAAATTGGCTTTGCTGGAACTTTTTATAAGGAATCTTAGGCTGGACTTTTTTTGAAAGCCTTTCACGAGCCCAGGTTTCATTTGTGCCATTAGATACCTGTATGCATTGGGTAAACTATTCTTCTCTTGAGGTTTTCAAGCATTTTTCAATTCCCAGACCCATCAGCAAGTGACCTTCGTTACTTACCACAGATCAGGAAATGTTATGGACAGCGGATATCTGGCCAGTTTTCCAAAGGGCTTTTTTCTCATTGGCCTTATAAAGTCAACATTAATTCCTTAATGCAGTCTGGATATTTCTGGAAATGCTATTCCAGCCAAAGCCTTGGTAAAATAACCAGTGCCTTCATCATGTTCTATAGAATAAAACAGATTCTTATTGAACTTATGCAAATAACTGTATTGTCAGAAATTAAGAATACTTACAAAAGGCCTTTAAATTCCAGAGAAATTAAAGAGAGAGAAAAATACATGTTTCAAATTTTGCTCATAAGTACATACATTGCTTGAAAAGCTACAAATAGCTCAAAAGACAGAAAATGGTTTTCTTGACTTCTGAAAAATAGAACACAAAAAGAATTAATAATATTTTAAACAAAAACTACAACAAATCAACTTTGTTTCACATATCTTATTTCTGTTCAGTTTGAAGTTAGGTTAGTAATACTCATAGACATGTTTTATTTTTCCTATGAAAGTTTTAAAAGTCTGTTATTACTCCAAAGGTACTTAATTTCCAAAGACATTAGGAATTCAGTTTCTCTCAATATTTCTTCTTTTTTTTAGATGAATTACTGATAATATACATTAAGACAGACTAATTTTTATACTTTAGAATAGGTTAATATTTTGTAATATTGGAACATACATATAACCATAATTCATACAAAATTAATTCCTCTTATATTTGACAATGTTTCCTATACATTTTTAACAAATCAAATAAGTTTAACTCATTTTCTTCAGGTTTTTAATGGCTTTAATATTTCAAAAAGACTAAATTCAGAGTTGTGCTTTTGGTTCAGGTGGCCAATGCCACAACCACTGTGCTACAAGTGCTAAGTTCCAAATTTAGAGTTTTGACTTTGGAAGTTTTGTCAAATATCAAAGGCTTAAAACATTTGTCTAAACAAGATTACAAGCTAGAAGTTTTTAAAGGAAATACATAGTTAACTGGATTACATGTAAACTTCTGCATAAGTTTTACTTAACCTGCACAGATTTGCCACAAATATTTTAGACTTTTTTAACTTTGGTTTTGCCTTTCAGTAAAGTTCCTTTAAAAGTCTGTGAGGTTAACTTTAAGATTTTATATGAACAGTGGGGGAGGGTAGTTAAACTTTATTTTCTAGAGACAAGGAATTGTGGAATACACAGGGGGTTGTATTTTACCTTTGGAGCCTGCTCTTCCCCTGCATGTTCATTCTTCTATTGGTGGGTTACTGTCACAGAGGACCATGGTGGGACTTTCCTGCCACCCTGCCGGGGCTTTCCTCTCTGTGTAATTAGTATGGGAGGGCTCTTAGGGAATGGATTAGGGAACCAGAATGTTAACAATATAGAGGAAGAAACCTCTAAGTGCTGACAAGAACTAGATCTCAGGTGTTTCAAGGCATAGAATGATGAATTTTAGGGAATTCTTAAACTCTTTTACACCTTTTCTTTTTTTTTTTCCTCTCTTCTCAATTCAATACAAGACCGTTTCAGGCCAAGATCAATTTTTTAACAAACACTGAACAAATGACATAAAATGATGCAGTAGAGTCGGGCTCAACATGAACAATGTTTAAAAGTTTACATTTACTCTTACACTTTCATATTCTCAAAACCAGAACTAGAACACCTTCTCAGATAGTTTTTAATAGGCATGTGAGTGATCTAATACCCCAGGGGTTCTCTGGAAGTTTTTGACAGGCTAATAGCCCAGCAACCTGAGGTTCCTGTCTAAAGTTTTTGTCTTTGGCCTTCTCCGGAGGCTCCACACAAATTACAACAATTGAATTCAACAAACAGTTACATATTTTTCTAATAATTTATAACAAATCTGCAGACACTAGCCAAATTTAGATGTTAAAGTAGCTTACCTCCAGAGGCAGAGTTACAGGTAAATTTAAGAGTTACCCCCCTGGGATGTTTCCAGGGGGCGCCTCCCCTCAAAGGGGCCACATTCTGCCCCCATCTTGGAGGCACCTGAGGATCGGTAAGATACATGCCAACCAGAGTAATACCAAGCTGCTGCTATTTTAAAAAATAAAGAGGACTATTTTTTTTTCTCTTTAGTTTTACATGAGTAATTATTCTTGGGGGTTTTTTTAGCAGTATTAACTCTTTAATTGCCAGAAGGATAGGGTGACATTTAAATTTGGAATTGACCAATCCTTGAAAGGAATTTGGACAAACTGTTGGAAATAGCAAACACAAATTTGACAAACAACTCATACACACCAGTTAAACAAACCAAAGACCCACTCTCTGTGAGTCCTGAAAGGAAAAACTTGAGACAAACCAAAAACTACCAGACAAAACCAGGCTAAAAACAGACCAGAGACTTACTTTCTTGTGAGTCTAAAGAGGAAAAACCTGACAAACTGGAGAAGGGACAAGTGAAAGCAGACAGTTCAGACAACTCCAAAGGGACAGAGAAACGTCCAAAGAAGAGAAAACAACAGACTCACTCCCTGTGAGTCCAGGCACACCAGGCACAAAGAAGACTGACAGGTTTCACACAATCTTACTGGCATGGGAAATTCACCAACTGTGAGGCTCTCAAGGAAAGGAAACCAACAGACTTATACCTTAAAGAGGAGAAAGTTTCAGACCCACGCTCTGTGAGTCTGGAGAAGAAAAACTAACAGACTCACACTCTGTGAGTCTAGCATTAGACAAACCTGAGACATTAGACAAACCTGAGACATTAGGCAAACCTGAGACACGAGACAAACCTAAGATATTAGACAAACCTGAGACATGAGACAAAACTGAGACATCAAACAATCCTAAGATGGGGAGACGTCTCCCCCAGCCCAGGGAACAGGCCGTATAGCTGCATCCGGCTGGTCTGGTTTCTCCCCCAAAAAATCTCCTGAGACCCGACAAACTTACCTGGGGTGTTGTTGCTTTTATCACCAATTTTAAAAGTTTTGGAAACCTATACCCTGACTCCACACATCTGAGGACTCTGGGGCAGAGGAACATCTTCTCCGAGGCCTTCCCCTGGAGCCGTCAGGTGGTGGTGGGCTTAGACCGTGTGGTCCAAAGGGTGGCAATCTCACTGGGGCCTCCAGAAATGTTGTAACTATAGCCACCCATAAGAAAAATATGGACCCCCACTTTGGGTACAAATCAGAGGTGATTTTATTTACTCCTGCACAGGGGGCCACTGCTAAAAAGGCAAACGGCCCTGGAGAGAGAAGCAGGTAGCCTTTTATACCCTTTTCATTGCCATGCAAGCAAGCAAAAACAAAAGCAAGGCTGTTAGCTGGGGGGGGGGGCAGGGTTACAGTCAAGGGGCCACAGCATGGCGACTGCATGGTGTACATCGTAACAGCTGGCACAGAAACAGCTTTGGAAATACAGTAACCTGGGAACTTCATACAGGTGATGTTTTTACCATTGTTTGGCCCATTGCTAGGGGGGTTGGGGTAAGTTTCTCATCATTGTGTTTAGCCATTGCTACCATTGCTAGGGAGATGGGGGACTCAGACAACTTCCCTGTTCTATTCTGAAACCTGCCTTTGAAATTAACCAGGGGGAGCATGCAGGGGACTAAAGCTAAAACAGGCTGAGAAAAACCTGGGTTCTTTAGGGGGGCTGCTGTTTATCACAGTTCTACCCCAGCAACACCTCTCTTATCTAGGACACCAAACTTTTGACAATATCCTTTGAAATCTGAATGGTGACTACCAAGCATCAACAGCTCTTGCTTTCTGCAAGCTGAGAGAATTAGCACCAGCTGGATGCCACCAATATACCTCCAGAGCTGCAATATGAGCCACAGCTGGGGCCACTCACCCTGGCTGCTGCATCCCCTGAACTGTGCCTGCCCTAGGGTGAGGGGAGCAAAGTCCTGACAGGGCCGTGGGCAGTGAGCAGTGGAGAGAGCCTTGGGATTGCCCCCTGAAACCATCCTGCCCTTCTCAGCCTGTGGGCCTGAGATGGGGAGAGGAACCCTCAAGGTGTCTGAAATCCCCTCAAATTCTGTCTTTCCTCATTTTGAGCACCTGGCTCGTGTCTGTCTGTGCTAATCTCTTTAGCTACACCCTGGGTTTCCTCTCCTCAAACACTTTTTTGACCTTTACGTGGCCAAGTCAAGATTTTTTTCCGAATATTTCTGCTTTGCTTCCCTTTAAATTATATGTTTCATCCCTAAATTATTCATTTACTCCCAAATCTCAGTGCAAACAGCTAAACTAACAATGCAGCTCCTTCTATATTTTGCTTAGAAATTTCTTCTGCCACATTTTAGTTTATCACTCTCAAGTTCGGGTGTCTATTGATACAAAATCCTTGGACATGGACACAGTTCATCCAACTTCTTTGCCAGTTTCTAACAAGGATGGCTTTTACTTTGCTTTCCAATATTCCTCGGTTCCACCTGAAATCTCATCTAGGGGTGGGGAACCTGCAGCCTTGAGGTTACATGGCCTTCTAAGTCCTTAAGTACAGCCATTTGACTGCATCAAAATTTTACAGAACAAATTCTTTTATTAAAAGGAGAAAGATGAAGATTTTCTTGACTCCTTTGGTACTTCAAAAAAACAATTTTGAGGGCAGTGCCTGTGGCTCAAAGGAGTAGGGCACCAGCCCCGTATACCGGAGATGGTGGGTTCAAACCAGACCCTGGCCAAAAACTGCAAAAACAAAAAAATAAATAAATAAATAAACAGTGAGTTTAAAACAAAATTTGAAATTAGAAAGCCACAGGTTCCTCAGCCCTGTGCAGATTGTGCACTCTGGTCATAACCACTTAACCAATCCTTCCCTAGTTCCAAACCTCAACTAGTCCTCTTATCTAAGCCACCCTCAGAATCTAGGATTTTCTGGCCTGCTGCTCTAAACTCTTCCAAACGCTGCCCACTACCCAATTCCAAAGCTGCTTCTACATTTTCAGGTTATCTGTTATCGAAAACAATCCTACTTCTGGTACCAGTCACCTCTGAAAGGTCCCATCTTCCAATACTGCCACATAGGGGAGTAAGTTGCAACATGAGTTTTTGGAGAGAAAAAAATACGCAAACCATAGTACGCCCCTGATTTCCTTCCCTTCTACCCTTGGTGTGGGAGCTTTCAATTTAGACTATGTTTTAAAAGAATGAAGAAATACATCCCCTACTCACCTCCTCCCACCTCCCCCACACACTTCCACTTTGGAGAGCACCACCAAGGAAACGAAGGGGACCCTCCAGAACAGGGGCCCTCTGAGCACAGGTGACCGTCAACACTGAGTAAACACAGTATTCCATACTTCAGTAAACTGCACCTGCTGTGGGTTGGATCTTACCCCCCAAAAAGACATTCTCTGCCACTTCTCCAAATATGAGTTTATTAGAAAACAGTGGCATTGCACATGTAATTAGTTGAGGTCCTGCAGGAGCAGAGTGGGCCCCCAATTCAATATGACTGCCATATCTACCAGAAGAGGGAAATTTGGGGCACAGAGACACAGAGGGAAGACCACGCGAAGATGCACAAGGGTAGCCTGCCATGTGACAATGGGGGCGGAGGGTGAAAGGACACGCCCATAAGACAAGGAATGCCAAAACTTTCTGGCAAACACAAGAAGCTAAAAAGGCGAGGAACTGTTCTTCCCCACAGCTTTCAGAGAGCGCACAGCTCTGCTGACCCCTGGATTTTGGACTTCCGACCTCCAGAACTGTAAGAGCATAAACATACGCTGCTTTACGCTACCCTCTTTGTGGTACGTTGTTACAGCAGCCCCAGGAGACTGATAAACACCCTCATTCCCCACCCGTCACTACCTTTAGCACTAGCCTGGACCACTCATTTCTAAGGGTAGGAAGTTCACTGAGAACCAACAAGCAAAAGGCAGATTGCCAAAAGAAAAGACAGGAAGAAAACACACAAGAAGAAAAATCGCAGAGTGATAACCCTCTGAACCACTGGGGCACGGATGCACAGTGATAATGACAAAGCCGGATGAAGGGGAAACAGCTTTCTCAAATACTGTTTCAGAGAAAACCCCAGCCCTGGGGAAACCTCTCAACCCCGAGGACATGGCAAACGACCTAAGAGAGACAAGGAGCTGACAGCTTCCCCTTGTTCATAATCTAACCTTTACCGTAACAGGAAGGCGGACTGGATGAATTCCTCAAGGTCCATGCAAACGTGTCTGTAACAGACGACAACCTGAACACAGCCTTCTTCCCCACTTCCCATTCCACGTGTCATGAAATGACCAAAAATACTTGTTTCATGGAAAACAGGCTTACTTCTGCCTTCACCGTGGTGTCCCTGCTTTCTGAGGATCTGGAAGTTTTAACATTCCTTTCTAGATTGTATTCTAAAAAGATTATTTACAAATTTCCAGGGAAAACTCTCAACGATACAATTGCAAATGTAAGGAGGAGAATAAAGATGCATCTACCAATTTCTTTTCCCTAAAACCAACTGAATTGGTTACAAAATAAATACATAAATGCAGACGTGTAAATTCCATCGTAGTTGAAAACAGAAAGCACTTACAACCCAAATCACACTTTTCTATGAAGAAATTCTGCCAAGGCCAGCGCAACTGGAACCAAATTGAGAGAGGATGCTGACACAGTGTCCTCTAATGACAAATCTTGGGCAGAGCTGGCAAAGCACAAATCTTCTCTAAGGTACATGATACACCCAGAGAAGCCAAAACAAGGACATCTTGTTTGTACCCAGGTCCACCATGTATATATAATGACTGCTCCTGGAAAAGAGAGCTGAACACAAAGGACAGACAAATACTAACAGAAGAAATGTTCCTTAGAAGAACTACACAACCACAGGAAAGAAAAATACAATTGAATTCAAGTGTGGAGAAGCGGGGAAAGAAAGGAGGGGAATTGGTGTGCTCTCACCTGATGGGCACAATGTAAGTGTGTACAGCACGCCTCCTGGATGAAAGGGGTCAACTACAACTTGGACTTTTGCTAACAAACCCCCAAAATGTAACTTAATCATTTGTACCTTCACATTCACCTGAAATTTAAAAAAAAAGAAATGTTCCTTAAAAATAAAAGAAAGCTTGGATCTAGCAGAGGGAAGGGGGAAATGGAGTTGTTTGATAGATACAGAGTTTCAGTTTTGGAGATAGTGGTGGTACAACGTGTGAATATACTGAACACTGCTGTCCCGTACACAGAAAAATGGTTGCAATGGTAAAATCTATGTGTATTTTACCACAATTACCAGTTAAAAATCAAGAGTTTAAAAACTTGATCTACAGACTGAAAAGAAAAATTGATTCAAAAAGACTGATTTTGGGCGGCTCCTGTGGCTCGAGTAGGGCACCGGCCCCATATACCGAAGGTGGCGGGTTCAAACCCCACCTCAGCCAAACTGCAAAAGAGAAAAATAGCCGGGGTGTTGTGGCGGGCGCCTGCAGTCCCAGCTACTCGGGAGGCTAAGGCAAGAGAATCACCTAAGCCCAGGAGTTGGAGGTTACTGTGAGCTGTGTGACGCCACGGCACTCTATCAAGGGCAATAAAGTGAGACTCAGTCTCTACAAAAAAAAAATAAAAAGTTTAAAAAATAAAAAGACTGATTTTGAGAACTGGCCTAAGTAAGTTCCTTATCTTCAAACATAAAGAAACAATCCTGTGGGAATATAGGCAAAACCATCAACATACGAACTGGCTCCAGACTTTAAGACCGAAAACCAGTCCTCTGGGATAAGAAAAATGATATCCAAGCATTTTGTACTTAATCAAACTCTTTTACCAGGCTAAGGCAATAGACAAATATTTTCAAGCATGCACAATTCAGGGAAGTTTTATTTCTATGACCACTTTTTCAAAAAAAAAAAAATAGAAAACTATTAGAACACAAACTTCAGCCAGTCAAGAGATAAATGGAGAAAATGAGGCAAAAGGATTAGCTGCGAGTTGCTAAATCCATTTTAATGCAGGACAAAGCCAAATCGGCTGTAGAAATCATGGTTCCAAATCAGGGGGTAAATGTTATAAATTATGAGAATATTAATGAAAAATCAGAATGGGAATGGAAGTGGAAGAGGGAGTTAGCCTAAGTAGACAGACATATTTATACAACTTTTATAGTTGAAGGATCAGAAAATATTTTGAACCTGATAAACCAAGTAATAAAGGTATAAAGGAAATCACTAGAAGAATTAATAACATAATCCATGAAAACTGGATTGTGTGAAGGAAGGGAAAAAAGAGAAAGTAGAGGTACACTATGTTAATCATTGGTAGTAGAGGCAATCAACTTTACACAAAGTACATTATTTGAACTTATGGCAATAAAGATAACCAATACGACTACAAAAAAACTGTACATCTTTTATGTTATCAAAAGTACACATAAAAAAGAAAAAACTCAGAACAGGTAAGAAAACAAACTGTGCATCTTTTATGTTATCAAAAGTACACACAAAAAAAAACTCAGATCATGTAAGAAAATATGAATACAAAAATGTTAAAATGCAAGGATAGCATTTAAAAGATACAACTAATACCAGGTAGTGCCTGTGCTCAGTGGGTAGGGTACTACCCCCATATACCAAGGGTGTCAGGTTTGAACCCAACCACGGCCAAACTGCAAAAAAAGTAGTCGGGCATTGTGGTGGGCACCTGTAGTCCCAGCTACTGGGGAGGCTGAGGCAAGAGAATCGCCTAAGCGCAGGAGCTGGAGGTTGCTGTGTGCTGTGATGTCACAGCACTCTACCGAGGGCGATAAAATCAAAGTCTGTCTCAAAAAAAAAAAAAAAAAAAAGATATAACTAATACCAAATATATCTTTCTTTTTTGTTGTTGTTGTTTTTTGTTTGTTTGTTTGTTTGTTTTGAGACAGAGCCTCAAGCTGTCACCCTGGATAGAGTGCTGTGGCATCACAGCTCACAGCAACCTCCAATTCCAGGGCTCAAGTGAGTCTCTTACCTCTGCCTCCCAAGTAGCTGGGACTACAGGCGCCTGCCACAATGCCTGGCCATTTTTTTTTTTTTTTTTTTGGTTGCAGCCATCATTGTTGTTTGGCGGGCCCAGGCTGGATTCGAACCCACCAGCTCAGGTGTACGTGGCTGGCGCCTTAGCCTGTTGAGCCACAGGCACCGAGCCCAAATATATCTTTCTATGAACAAATTAGAATAGCACAAATTCATGTCATAAAAGCAAGTTCCTCAAATTGGATCAGAAAGCAAACCCAAAACTAATGTAACTGTTTTGTCTTCCTGCCTGCCTTATTCCTACCCTCCTTTCCTAACAACTCAGTATAAAAGCCAGTAGGTAGAGCTCAGCGTGGTAGGCAGCTACACAGGCGGAGGTGGAGCATTACAGAAAAGCTAGGGCAGCATGCTGGAACAGGAAATGAGGAAGACCTTCATCAGAGGGGTCCAGGGACTGAAAGGAAGCATTGACCTGGCATGGGTGTCAGGGACTGAACAGGGTGAGAAGGGCGCCCATTCATCCTGATATTGCGGGGGGAGTTAGAACTCAAACAAGGTGAGGAGGTCTATGTGGTCTAGGAAGACTGAACCTGAACTTTGTGATGTTAGATTGGAATTGGAGACAATGGTAAAAACTCTTGACCTTCAATACAGAGTAGAACCTCCAGAGCTGACCACCTCCCTGTACTGGCCACTTCCTTCAGTTGACCTAATTTTCATAGACCGGACATGCACCACATACATCAGTACAGTAGGCCTAGTTCCTTATGTTGACCATTTCTGTATGTTGACATCTTTGTTACAGTCCCTTGGTGGTCAACTTATAGAGGTTCTATCATATATAAATAGATATAGAAATATATATACATGCACATAGATGTAAATATGCTTATATAACTTGTAGGAATAAAATCACACACACATGCATACATATATACTTACATACATATGTACATACATACATACATTTCCTAGCTTGATCACTGGGAGAATCTGGAAGCAGCAACATCCCAAGAATAATGAGCATCCATAGCGCCTATACCTTGTCTTCCAAACACCACTCAGAGAACAGGGATTCTTGGAGAAATGGCTGATACCAGGACTAGGGCAGAAAAAGTATACGATGGAATGCTTTTTGTGCCAAGAAGTCAGAAAATCCTCAAAGAATGATAGAGACATATTGAAAGAATACCGAAGATAAAAATAATTCTAGCTTAATCCCAATACTATTGACTCATTCCAGAGTAACCAAATTCAATGAAAAGGTAAAATATTATAAAAGATTATAGTAATAAACAATGAAAGATTATAAGTCATTGAATAGGAAGCCATTAGTTCATACTGATAAATGAAAGAATGAATAAACATATGTGGTTGTGAGAAAGGTTTTCTTAGCATAATAGCAGCTAATGAACGTAGAAAGTAATGTTCAAAGTAGAAAACACTATTTGCAACCATCACAGTAATAATTAATTCAAAAAATGTCAATGAGTGCTAAAACTAATGGGTGAAAGTCTGAGGAAGAAAAAGATACTTATGACACCAGAAAGTAGACCCCCAAACCAGGGCCGAGCCTGAAGTTAAATAGGGTTCTTGGCTTCGCACAGGTAAGAATTCAAGCATGAGCCTTAAGTTGGAAACCAAGCAGCATTTATTAAACAAACAGCAAGCAGGCTACCCCTAGACAGAATAGCCCCTATACATTATTGGTGAACTCTATTTCTGGCAATATCTTGATTATATGTTAAATAGGGTATGAATTATTTATAGATTTTCTGTGAAAAGAGCAGAGATTTATAGAAATCAGGGGTTCCTTTTTTGAGATAAGGTAACTTCCAGGGGTCGTCATAGTGACTGTAAATTGTCATGGTGCTGGTGGTATTTCTTTTAGGGTGTAAAGAGCTAAGGGTGAGCAGAGGTCTTTCTCCTCACCATTTTGGCTCTTACTGATCTCTACCAGTTTCTTCACCACATCCTGTTTTCCTGTTTTTGTTGGAAGGCTTGGTTTGGATCTTGGAAGCTTTCTAAAGAGTTGGGCCTGCCACTTTCCAGCCTTGAAGACACAAACTGACTCATTCAACAAAACTAGACTGGAGCACTTAGCAAGTGTTACGATTTATGCTAAATAAATCGTGATTCAGGGATAAGTAAACCATGGCTATGTCTTCAAAATGATAATTGACTAGTGCGAACAATAGATCTCAAAACAGATCATACAATAGGGTGTGATGAGTGCTAGATACTAAAGGCCAGAATGACAGGGACAGCTACATTTTGTTTACTGTAGATCTCCAAACTTGCTGAATGGCAGGCACTCTAGTAAACAGTGGAATGTAATAAGGAAAAGACAGAAATATGAACAATCTATGGTGGAACCACAGGTGAGATGACTAACCAAGGAAAAAGGGATGGTGAGAAGGTTGGGTTTGCTGCTAAATGCAGGTTCCACCGCCCGCCACCCAGGAAACAAACACAAGAGGTGAGTGTTGGTAAAGGCAAAGTGGCTTATTCTAGTGCCAGCAGCCTGAGGAGATGGCAGACTATTGTCTCAAGGACTATCTCTTCTCCTCTGCTTACTCAATGACTTACAAAGGGAAAAGGTAGAGGGGGTTGGTGGCAGAAAGCAAGCTTTGTGCAGGTCATCGTGACTTTGTTAGGCAGCACAGTGATGTTGCCAAGGTAGCTGCCAAAATAATTGAAGAAAACAAGAGCAAGTAAAGTTTTTACAAGAAAGGAAAAGTTTACTCTAAGGGTCTGGACAGCAAACAGGGCCCACCCTAGGGGCTGCAGCCCTGAGGAAAGCACAGGGTCTAGTTTTATACGCAACTTTTGAGAGGTGTCAGCTGCATTTTGGAACTTTTCCATGGTCTTGATCAACTCTGTTCTCATAACGATTCATATCTATCTGCTCACATCAAAAATTCCCAGGGGCATTAATCGGTCCTCCCAAAACAACCAGTTCCCCAAACCAACCCACCTGCAAGGTCTCCATTAGCAATCAGCCCCATTTCCACCATAACCCAAGTCAGCCTGATCCAAGCCAGTCCAAATCAGCCTAACGACATCCCCCATCCTCCCTAACTACCTAACCTAACAAATTGCTGGTTGGTTATCATCAAACAATAGGGCATCTTGTGGCCCTTGTGATTAGCAGTCTGTGGTTGGCCTATTCTGGAATCTTGACCTATATCTCCTCCAGGCCCATTTTCAAATCTTGATCCTGGAAATGTATAAGCAAAGAGCAGGTCAATCCTACACTTTTAAGCAAGTGTTACGATTTATGCTAAATAAATCTGAAAGCATACCAGAAGCAAAGTGGCCTCCCTTTAGCCTAGGAGTACACTCACTCCAGGGAGATGACATCTGGTCTGGATCACAGAGTAGGAACAAAACAGGAAGATGGAGAAGAAAGAGCATTTCTGGTGCAGGAACAGCATGAGCCCAGGCCTGACACTTTAGGGAGCAGGGAATAATCCGCAGGGCTAAGGACGAAGTTGGTAAGGTGGAGGGCCAAGGAGTTTGGACTCCTATGGGTGATGGATAGTCATTAAAAACTTTTGAGCAGAGACGTGGCATGAACTTGAGCAGATCCCTCCAGCATTAGCATGGAGAATGGACTGTAATAGAGAGAGACTGGAGGCCAGAAAAGCAGTGAAAAACTAAAAATAGCCTAATCTGGAGATGATAAAGGCTTCAACTTATGAATTATTAAGTGTATTAGGAAATAAGCCTTCAGAGCTAAAAAAAAAAAAAAAAAAAAAAAAATCCTGTCTTCTGTCCTCATGAACTTGCTATGAAGGCCTTCATCCATCTTCATCCCGTCCCTGTCGCCCTGTCATATTCCCAAGTGCCCTGGGCTATGGGAGGGGAGGTTGCTGGCCAGAGGGGGAAATCAGGGAGGAAGTGAAGGTGGGAGGCAGTCCAGGACAAACTTCCTGCCCTACACCCTCGTGCCTAAGGAGAAGGCTGCTCTAGAGAAGACCGAGGACCACTGCCAGCCCCCTGGGACTCTCCTCTCCTTCAGTGGGAGGAGAGGGCCTCACATTGGTTGGCACAATCAACTGTTGTCTATAGATAGGACCCTGCCCTTAATGGGACCCCCACTTTCCCGGTAAGCCACACCCCTTACTGGAGGCCCAGTCTCAGAGTACAGCAGCCATCTCCTTCCTGGAGATGATTCAAAACCAGAGGTTCCAGAGAGATCATCAAAACTCCAGCTGAGGGAGGGCACAAAATCAACTAGCGCAGTCTCTAGGCCTGTTGGAGGTCAATGGTCCGGATTCCCCAAACCCCATTGTCCTGGTTTGATTATTTGACTGAGCCAGAAAGTTCAACCAAGCCACAAAAGTAACGGAAAGCAAAAGTGAATGGAAACTGAAAATAAAATTGGAGCGCCCGGGGAGTGTGGACAGAAAGTAAAAGTAACTTACACAAGTTTCAGGGTAACAAAGAAAGATTTTATTTAAGAAGAATGAGGGGAAAGTTTAGAGCACTTCCAACGAGAGTTGGAATTAGGCCCCTCTAATGAAGTGAGAGAAGGTGAGAGAGACAGAGACGCAAAGGCCTCAGGCAGTATAAATATTCTTCGTTGGAAACTGGCTGTAAGTCTTTTATTGACTTCTCTGCAAGTCCAGGCAGTATTGCCCTTTCCTACTGGTCAATGATGGTCTTTTTCTATTGGACATTGGTTACCTAGGTTACTTTATACCCATATTCTTAGATGCCCTCCCGACTTCCAGGTTCGCTGGCCAGGTGTTCCTCCTGCTCCTCTTAAAGTCCTCTTTTTAGTGTCCTTTCTCAAGGCCCAGGACCCCAACCCCCTTCTTCTTTCCCACTGCCTCTTTGGTTGTCCCACTGCTCTATCTTGCAGGCTTCTAGAGTCACTAGATCCTGGATGTGGAGTTATAGTGGCCTGGGTTCAAATCCACCCGCATGTATGGCTTTGTGCAAGTCACCTCCCCTCTGTGAACATCAGTTTCTTTGCTTGATGAATAAGATATACCTCCCAAACATCATGAGTTAAATAACACCCATAAACTCAGGATGGTGCCTGGCACGTAGCTGGAATTTCTATAACCATCTCACTCCTTCTGTCTTGACATGATGGGGAGTTTTATCTGGACCCTAGAGGGCAGCCTGGCCCTTTGTTGATTCATTCATCCAACTATTATTTTCCGGGCCCCTACTTGCTGGAAAAACAAGAACGGGAAAAAACAGATATAATCCCAGCCATCACTGAAGTTTCCTTCTTCTAAGGACAAAAGATATTAATTAAATGATCACACACGAATGAAAATAAATGTCTAGCATTAGTGAGTACCACGAAGGAGGGACTCACACACAGGTAGTTATTCTAAAGACTGCCAGGGATGGGACCTGGGGCTGGCACACCCTCAGCATGGCCTGGGCCAGGGGGAAGGCTGGGGGCCATACTTTTCTGTTAACTTGTTTCCCAGAAACTCCAATTCCCCAAAACAAATGTATTTAGAATGGGGAACTTGGGAGGGGAAACCTGGTTTGGTCCCAGGTCCAATCCTGAAGCAATTTCCCCAGAGCCCATGCTTACCCCCAAAACAAATAAAGCCTCTGCCAAGCAGCCTCCTCAGTAACTCTAAGCAGACTTCCCCAGGGAAAACCGATCCTGCTGCAGCTCCATCATGAAATTCTTCACTGTTCTGCAGCCTGGTCAGCCTAGTTTCCACCCCACTCACCATCCTTTTTTTTTTTTTTTTGAGACAGAATCTCATTTTGTCGCCCTAGATAGAGTACTGTGGTGTCACAGCTCACAGCAACCTCCAGCTCTTGGGCTTAGGCGATTCTCTTGCCTCAGCCTCCCGAGTAGCTGGGACTCCAGGCGTCCACCACAATGCCCGGCTATTTTTTATTGTTCTTGCTGTTGTTGCAGTTTGGCCGGGGCCAGGTTCAAACTTGCCACCCTCGGTATATGGGATCGGCGCCCAACCCACTAAGCCACAGGCACAGCCCACCCACTCGTCATCCTTAATAGTGAGTCTGGCCCCCTTCCCCACGCCTCTTGGTCCCCTAGAGGTCACTGAGCTGTCAGCTGCAGAGACTGCAGCCCTAGGAAGGACTTTTCTTACAACTTGTAACGTGATGTGTGGAGAGGAGGGGAGACACAGAATCAAAATTCACACCTGGGATGACTTAAATATGGAGACAGGGCACTACAGCACATGACCCTAGGAATCCTGCAACCTAGAAAGCCTGGGCCTAGAGGCTAGTGGTTCAAATTGGATGCACATCAGGACAGACTAAGGGTCCCTAGCGATTCCGATTAGATCCAGCCTCTGGTGATGCTGAACAACCCAAGCAGAGTCACCTTTCTCTGGACTTCTGAACCTCCCTCTGTCCAGTGAAGATGAGACACATGCACACATCCATTCCACAGCATTTACGCTGTGCCAGACACATAGTTCTAGGTACTTGGGATACACTGACAGAGTAAACAAAGACTCAGTTAATTGAAATTGCATTTTAAGTCAACGAAACAAACAGTAAACATATTAAATTCCATGATGCGTTGGAAATGCTAAGGAAGACAAAGAATGGACTAAGATTGAGAATGCTGGGGTGGGCAAGAGGGGGTTAGAGAAGAACAACCCCAATTAACTATCTTGAGACTTCTAGAGACTCCAACCTCTTCTTTGGATCCAGAAGATGAAATCCAGAGGGAGACTCAGCTCACAGATGCTCATAAGTCTCATGCTGGCATCCTTCAGAGTAAGTTGGTGGTGCTGAAAGATTTTCCAGTAAGTGATGAATTCTCCATCTGGGGAAAAAGTGAAGCTAAGATCGTTCCTGGTTTTGGACCTCAATCCTTCCTGCTGCACTTACTGGCCAGGATAATTTGCACAGCACTTTTTGGTGGGTAGTCATCGGAAATGGGAGTGGGGCCTACACCTCATATCCAAACGCTAGCAGGTGAGGGGTTGGGATGTTGGAGATGTTCATTGGTTCCAGTCTGCCTACCCCTATAGCCTCCAAAACATGAACATTTCAGCAGAATATGTTCTGCTTTGTAGATTATCTTTAGACATGGGTTAGTCTCAGGATGGCTTCCCCCAGTTTACCTGGGAGAAGCCAGAGAAGGCAGATGCAAGCAATACCCAGAATTCAGAGGAAAAAACAATATTTGTCAAACTCCTTCTATGCACCAGACAATGGGACAGGTGTTTGCAATGCTAATCTCTTTTAACTGGGAAGCTAAATTTGCTGGGAGAATTCCTGATTAATGGCCTTCAAAATCAGGGAGTGCCTTTCAAGTGCTTATAGATTTGGATTCTGGGATGGGACCTCAATCCTACTTGCATGTTAATTAGATAATGACTCCACCCTGATCCCCTCCACCTAAGGGATATGATCGATGACTGGCTGGCTGCCTCTCACCATGAACTCTTTCTCTGCCCCTTACTCCCTCCATCTCCTTGGTCCCAGCTGCCCAATTCACTGCTGCAGCCAGCCCGGGATGAACCATGTCTCCAGTGAGGACTTTTCTAAGGAGACTTTCATCTCCAGAGAAGAGCTGGTTTCCAAAGAGGTTGTGATAAAATTTACCAGACAAAAAAGTCAAAGCCCTGAGCTGCTTCACCCTATGCCACAAGAAGACAGTTTCAGAAATGCTGAGCTTCAATTAGAAGAGACTATAGAACTCACTCCCAGGGCTGGTAGGAGCCCCAGGTAAGGGGGAAGATAGTAAGCAAACAAAGCGGGGGGGCTGGAGCTACTTGGGTGGAAATGGGGGGGTTATAATGAGAAAGGAAGCCATGGGGGAACAAGAATGAAATGTAAGTAGATTCAAAGGATCCCTCGATGGCCAGCACTGTGAAGGGTTGTTGCTGGGGTGCAGGGACAGGAGGGAGGTGGAACCCACTTAACTTGACATTTCTCTCCCAATGTTGCCCCAGCAACCACCTCAAAGGGAAACTGGCCAAGCTCAGCCATAAAATTGGGAAGAATCTGGACAAAGCAATGAAAGGAATCAAGAACTATCTGGAAAGCCTATGGTGCCAATGATGTCATGAGGCCCTAAAGAAGAGGGTGCCTGAATCCCAGACTGGGACATAGGGGGGTTCCTGCCACACCCCACTCACCGCAACACCACATCTCACTCCCTCAGTCTCACACGTTAAAGCATTGCCTCTGAAGGCTGACTCTGTGCTGGGTGTGTGGGGCCCAGGAAGGCAGGCAGAATGCCCCCCTCTGCTAGGATTCTTCCCTGGTTTCCCTTTGAGTTTAAACCTCTCATTTTCCTCGGTTTACAAACCCTGCTGGAGACTCCACATCCAAAACTTCCTTTGCCAAGTCTTGGCCCTCCTCGGGCTGCCCCCACAGAGGCATTGTCTCCAGGCCCCCGCACTCCTGCAGCCTGACCATTGCCGCTGCCCTCCCAAAAGTCACAAACAATAGCAAACCACATCTGTTTCTCAGTCATGATGCTCTTTACTGTCTCTGTAGAATTGAACACAATTACCCCTTCTAGAAACTTCTCTTTGCTGACTTTCCAGGATACTGCACTCTCCTCGGTCTCCAAGCTCCCTGTTCCTTTCCTGGCACTCTGTGCTACCAGAGTCCCAGCCTGTACCCGCTCGTCTTCCCTGCAGTCCTCTCCCTCCACACCGCCTCTACTGAGACTTCTGCCCACCTCAGGCTGGATGACTCCTATCTGCCCACTAGACAAACGTCCACCAAGTGCTTGCAATGCAGACCATCCACCTGAGGTGTGCCCATCTCCCCCCAACTCTGACCGGTTTTAGCTGTCAAGGCCTATGGGACTAAGAGCACAGGAAAATGAAAGCCTCTCCCTGTCTTAGAACCAAGGGAAGCTGCAGTCAAGGGCAGTTAGGACGGCAGGAAGAGAGCCATCTCTGATCTCCAGTGTCCTGCCCCCATGACATATAGAAAGGTGTGCTCAGAAGGTCAAGAGAGCAGCTGCAATGCAGGGCTGGGCCGGGAATAGCTGGAAGTATGTTCAGAGCTAGAGACAGATAAAAATCTCCTTCTTCCTTTGCCCTGACTGGTATAGAAAGTTGCACAAGCCCACTTTTCCTAATTTGTGCACCCTCCCCCCAGGAGAAGGCACACAACCCCACAAAAAGCATCTCCCAAATGAGATTGAAAATTCTGTTATGGATCTTTCTTAACCTATAGCCTGAGACAAGGCAAAAATTCTTGACATAAGACAGAGGGGGTATGGTAGGAGATTACCAAGTTCAGAAAGGAATTGGAGGGGACATTCCTGAGGAAATTAGATTAGGAAAATTGAAGTGTCCTGGAGATTAAGAAGCCCTGGACTCATCCTTCTGATGCTCCAGTTCAGACAAATACAGAAAATGACATGAGGGTTTTTACCCAATGGGGATTCAAGTATCCACCTTATAATGGCTGGACATCGGTGCCATAAACCCAAAATGCAGGGCTTTCCGGTAAAACTGGGTAGGAGACCTCAGGCTAAAGGGGACTTCTCCCATCCCTCAGGCCCCCACCCCCACTCACACCTGATTCACTGAATGGACAGAGACAAGGCTTGAGAAATCCCTGCCAGGCCCTCAGCTATAAGATCTTTGACTCTTCCCTGGGGATGAATGAAACAAAACTGAAAATCAGGCTGAAACTATTTCCTCCAACCTACCTCTCCTGTGGGAAGGGGGTCATATAGAAAATAAAGCCTCCAACACAGTGTGTGTTTCTCTTTTCTCAACCCTTTGGGCTTGGCTGGGCGTGGCGTCTCACGTCTATAATCCTAGCACACTGGGAGGCCAAGGCAGGTGGATTTACTGAGCTCAGGAGTTCAACACCAGCCTGAACAAGAGTATGAGCCCATCTCTACTAAAAATAGAAAAATTAGCAGGGCCTTGTGGCAGGTGCCTATAGTTCCAGCTACTCAAGATGTTGAAACAGGAGACCACTTGAGCCCAAGAGTTTGAGGTTGCTGTGAGCTATGACACCAGCCACAGCACTCAACTAAAAACAACAAAGTGAGACTCTGTCTCAAAAAAAAAAAATCCCTTTGGGCTTAATAGGTGGGCGTGTGATCTGTGACCAACCCTATGTGTGGCTAGAGGAGGGCGAGAAAACCAGCAGAGTGTCAGCGCCTTCTCCCACTTTGCATCTACTTGGCCATTCGTGACCTTCAAAAGTGACCTATTATATGGCCCACTGATTTATACACAGTAGCTCCTACTATGTGACTGGATCTAATGCCAAATGCTTTTACACACAGTTACTCATTTAATCCTTAAGAAAGACTTATAAAGTCTGTTGGCCTCATTTTCGGACTTTGAAAACTGAGGTACAGGTCTCACTACTATTGTACTTTATATCCTCCTGGAATCGGTGGGGTGGCCAGTTTACTTTTGGCCTCCATGACCTTGGCATTGGGTTCAAATAAGACACAGACTAATCCAGGACTGTACTGTGCCCAAGGCTCTATTTCCTTTCTCCGATGAGCCATGTTGTTCAGGATCACTCACTTGAGGGTTGAAAATAAACACTACATAGCAACATAAAATATCAAATAATTCAATGCCAGCAACAGAAAAGTGCCCTAAATTGGAACTTCAACCCTCTCCCAATTTCAAAAATAACAAAAACCAAAATGGAAATAAACGCTTTTTTCTTTTAAATTAAAATGCAAAGAAATGAAAGTCCAAAATTTTTCCCTTCCCAATTTCTTATTCTGCTCATTCTTAGCCAGGAGTCTCTCAAAGGAGTCCAGGTATGCCCGCCTGCCTAGATAGCCGCATTCCTAAAGAATAGCAATTTCCCACAAGTTCACTTCTCTATTTCCCCCAAGTAGCTGCCAGGCCCTGGCTGGACTCCCCCACCAGAAAAAAAAAGAAAAAAAGAAAAAAACTTAAGCTTTGTGACCTCTTGGGAAGGGCTGGAGAGAGGGGGGTTTTGCTGGCATTTTTCCTCCACCTGTTTAATAGAATAAGGTCTGGATTCTGGAAGGCACAGGGCAGGCACACTCTCTCTGGAACTTTTGCTTCCTAAAGCAGAGGTAGGGGGTAGGTACCTGCATCTCCATCCTCTCCCTGGCCTGAGCCACATCTCCAGACCTCCAGGGTGTGACTGGAGGAGGAATTATGGTGAGAGCTCACAAAACTCCTGGGGATGAGGAGGGTGGAGAGCCACTAGCAGGGAGAG
>CAUYRH010086648.1:0-15409 GCA_963574655.1 Perodicticus potto | reverse complement strand
TTTTGGTTGCAGCCGTCATTGTTGTTTGGCAGGCCCAGGCTGGATTCGAACCCGCCAGCTCAGGTGTACGTGGTTGGCGCCTTAGCCCGTTGAGCCACAGGCGCCAAGCCAAATCAAGATAGTTCTAAGAAAGTTGTCACCTTCCCTTAAATAAGCATCTAAAAAATAATCAATAAGTTGCTGAAGACATGTCATCATGTACATCATGTGAACTTTCCCAGTGAAACTTCTCATTATTATCAAGAATTGAGCTTTTGAAAAGGCTAGAATTGCTTCTTAATGGATCTTCTATACGAATTTTACTTTTTTATGAATGCCCCATATTTATGGTAGCCAAATCTAGGGAAATGTCTTTGATACTTAATACTACAAAAAAATCCTAGTTTCCTCTTTTGTGTGCTGTGTTTATGGCAGCCACGTTTAGGATATTGTCTTTGATAATTTTTTTGATGTTGGATATGAAGATATCCTTTTTTCACTATATTTTCAATTTTTTTTTTTTTTTTGAGACAGAGTCTTACTATGTCACCCTTGGTAGCGTGCCATGGCATCACAGCTCACAGCAACCTCAAACTCTTGGACTTAAGTGATTCTCTTGCCTCAGCCTCCCAAGTAGCTGGACCTACAGGCGCCTACCACAACACCCGGCTATTTTTTGTTGTAGTTGCCATTGTTATTTAGCTGGCCCGGCCAGGTTCAAACCCACCAGCGTCGGTGTATATGGCTGGTGCCATAACCACTGTGCTACAGGCATCGAGCCTACTTTCAAATGTAAAAAATAGCCTTTCACTGTTTAAAAACTGACAGCACATAAACATTGTAGAAAATTAGGGAAAAAAGCCGAAGTAAGAAAATAAAAATAGTTTATTTCTACTACCTTAGATTATCACTGTACTATATTAGGGTTTATTTGTGTTAGTCAGCTGAGTTAAACACTAATAACAACAACAAAATCTCAGTGGCTTAACAACACAGAAATTTATTTCTCACTCTTGCAAAGTTGGCCCTGGGTTTAGGTGACTCTCCAGCACAGTGAACTTGCATGTGGTGGCTACTTCAGTCTATTGCCTGTATATCAGTTGACGTTTCCTCTATGATTTCTATAGCAATCTAAGAGTATCTCAGCAGAAAATGCCATAGGTTTCTTCTTCTCATAGCCTTTTTATCCTGTTCAGTTGCCTGGGCCCCAGAAGAATAGACTTCTGTGTGCTTAGGAGGTACAAACTGGGTATTGTGATGTCTGTCATTAGTCTGTCATAACATTTGTGATTTCTGTCAAAGTATCCCTCCAGAAGTTGTTCTATGCACATATATACCAATATAAACTCATTTTGTATATGCTGTTTTATAAACTTTTTTTTTTTTACAGTTTTTGACTGGGGCTGGGTGCCCTACTCCTTTGAGCCATAGGAGCCGCCCTGTTTCATAAACTTTTTAAGCTGACAGTGTGCAGCCTTCTTTATCACTGAATTTTTATATACTTATGCAGTTGATGCAATACCATTTATTGCAAAGACCTTTGCATAAATCAAGTGATTGTATATAAATCTGCTTCTAGACACTATATTTTGTTCCATTATTATATTTGTCTAGTCTTGCTTGGATACTTCACTGCCTAAAATTTTACAGCTTTATAGTAAACTTAATATTTGGTAGTATAAATCCTTCAACTTTATCCTTCCTCTTAATATTGTCTTGGCTATTCTTAACATGTCATATTTCCATATAAATTTTAGAATCAGTTTATTTACCAAAAATACAAAAAGAAGAAAAATGTGCTGAAATTGCATTGAATCTATGGAACAATTTAGGGTGAATTAAGTCTTTATAATATTGAGTTTTGTAAGCCATGAATATGGCATATTCTTCCATTTATTTTGGTCATCTTTATTTTCCCTCAGTATTTTTAAATTTTTATTTATTTATTTATTTATTTATTTGTTTTAGAGACAGAGGGTCATTTTATCGCCCTCAGTAGAGTGCTGTGGCGTCACAGCTCACAACAACCTCCAACTCCTGAGCTTAGGCTATTCTCTTGCCTCAACCTCCAGTTTGTCCAGGGCTGGGTTCGAACCTGCCACCCTCAGTATATGGGATTGTTGCCCTACCCACTTAGCCACAGATGCCATCCTTTTAAAATTTTTTTTTTTTTTGCAGTTTTTGGCCGGGGCTGGGTTTGAACCCACCACCTCCGGTATATGAGGCCGCCGCCCTACTCCTTTGAGCCACAGGCAACACCCTAAAATGTTTAATGTAGGTCTTACACATCTATTGGATTTATTTTGTTAAATTAATTCATAGGGTATGTGATATCTTTGGATGGTCATTTTATTTTTTTTTTTAACATCTTTTAGTGGTGATTCTGAGGATCAGCTCTTGGTCTTTGATCATTTGGCAATGGTTTCATGTGATGGTAATTTTTCTAGATGCTGGACATTGTAAATAAAAAAAAGTCATAGGCTCCAAATTATATTCAATGATTTCTTTTTCCAGAGAGTTTATTTGTCCTCTGGTTGACATATAGACTAAGATACTGATAACCTTAATTCAGTCAGGTTCAGAACTGGGTGTCGAGGCTGCATTACAATTTGGATAAGACCTCCAGTTTGCCTTATTCTTAGGGCATATTCCTCCAGAGCGTTCAGGACAGAGTATCTGGTGTGTTCACTACCACTACCTACTGGGTTCCTAAATTCTCAAGGATACAAAAAGTTCCACTCTGATTTTCAGAGGCCTTCAGCTTAGCTTTTTTGCCTCCAGCACCTCATAGTTTTAGAATTCAGCAAATGTCTTGAGGTAAAACCAAATATCTGATTGAACCCCTCATGTCTTCAGTTTTTTTACTTCACAACCATGAAACCGAATGATCGTCTAGTTTTCTATCCTTCATTTGTGGCCCTTTGTCTAAGCTGCACCCAGACTTTTAATCCTTTACTTCTTCACAGAATCAGCAAGTGCTCCAAGAGACAGCAAATAAAATCTGTAGTTTAAAAACTCATTTCCCTGGGCGGCGCCTGTGGCTCAGCGAGTAGGGTGCCGACCCCATATACCGAGGGTGGTGGATTCAAACCCGGCCCTGGCCAAACTGCATCAAAAAATAGCTGGGTGTTGTGGCGGGCACCTGTAGTTGCAACTACTCAGGAGGCTGAGGCAGGAGAATCGCCTAAGCCCATGAGTTGGAGGTTGTTGTGAGCTGTGACTCCATGGCACTCTACTGAGGGCGATAAAGTGAGACTCCATCTCTAAAAAAAAAAACTCACTTCCCAGTAATTATTCCTCTCCAGATTCTTAGCCTCTCTTGTCCTCTTTGCTTCAGCAGTTATCTGTTTATGCGCTTAAACAGATAGTATTTTTCTTGTATTTTATCAAGTGTTTCTAGTTGTTCCTGGCAGGAGCATTGATCTCTTCTCACAGATTGTTTCATTCTAACCAGAAATGGAAATTTCCATTTCCATCTAACACCTTTGTTTAAGTTCCTCTAGTGAGGCCTTGGAGCTCTACACTACTCAGGCAAAAGAAAAGATAAAAATAATAAAAAAAAAAAATTAGAGCAGTAATATTTCCGGCTTGATTTATTATAAAAAAGAATCAAAATGAATGATGGAAAATTATTTGATTTACTGAAGGTTACACAGAAGAGGAATATCTGCCACTTGACCTTGCACATTGACCTTATACCATGCTTCTGGGTACAGAAGCTAGAGAATCTTTGTTAAGCAGCATAGAACTCTAGGATTTAAGGTCCTGCACATTCTTCTTTCTCATCACATTGGTGGGGAAGACAGTAAATAAACTCTTGCCTGTGATCAACAGTAGGAAGTCGAGCGCTTAAAATCTGGAAGTCCCAGGTTTATTTAAGCTACTTATTTAATTGTAATGATCAGATTTTACCTTCTAACCCAGTTTTACTTATTATCATTTGTTCATATTCTATGATGTCCTCTTGTGTTCCATGTGCAACATACATAAGATGGTTTATTTTTTCCTTTTAATAATAGTTTAATTTCCAATAATTATTATGAGTCCGTTTTATACTCTTTAGGATTTGGGCAAAATATTGTGTGAAATTTATTATGTTAACCTTGTTATAAAATTAATATTTTGTAAATATGCGTTAAGCAAACTATATCCTCTTTAATTTTAAACGTTGTATCTTTAAAGAAATATTTTGATAAAGGTTAATTTTTGTCCTTGATATTAGAAAAAATACATCCTCATTATTAATTGACATTAGTATGTCAAAAACTAATTTATCGTGTAAGAATAATGAGAAAGTAATGAACACTGACACCTTGATTTTATATGATAAAATATATGTGTTGGTTAAAAATAGTCATACATTTTCACTCTTGATTTGACAAAAGCAACAGGATACCTTTTCTCTTTATATAGGAAAGAATTATTCCATATTTATTACGACTGAGACAAATTAAGGATGAAACTCTTCAGGCTGCAGTTAGAGAAATTTTGGCCTTAATTGGCTACGTGGATCCAGTGAAAGGAAGAGGAATCCGAATTCTTACAATTGATGGTGGAGGAACAAGGTGAGGCTAGAAAAATTATTTTTAAAAACTACAAAAATGCATGCAAGAGGTGACCCCAGTTAGACAAACTGTCAAAACTGTGTTATTGGTTTACTCTTATTATGAATGTATGTGGAAGAGACCCTGTCATAGGTATAACAAAAGTACAATAACCAAAAGAAAAAAAAAATCACCAAATTAAATTCAGCTTTAGAGACTTAAAATCAATTTTTTTAAATCTATAATATGAAACTATTTTTCTTTATGAATCTAAGAGCTATTCTAGCAAATACCTGAATCACCTTTTATTTTGATTCAATTTAGTATTTATATTTTAGTTTGGTCTTTTCAGACCTTTTTGATCGTTTATAAGCTTATCGACCGTTGTTCTCTTAAAATCTTGGCAGTGTTTTCTAATTTTAGCTTTCTTTTAAATAATCATGGCCATGACTTCTTTTCAAGGAAGTAAATTTATCTAACCCATTTGTATCAGTCAACTAGTCAATTAATGAAATGATGGTTAGAAAAGCGGCTTTGTCAATAACTTCCTGGCGCCCTCTGCCTTCACTTGCAGATGCCTGTTCTGGTGCTATGCGGGAAATAGAAGCTTCTTTGTTCAGGAGATAATTTCACTACCAAGCTCTGTTCTTACTATTGGCAATCTTTCCATGCTTCTTAATTCTGTCTTAGCTTGTCTAGTTTTTGTCAACTTGTTGTTTAAATTCTTTGGCTAGGTTTTTTGGACCTTTTCCCCAAAATTTTCTAGCTTGGGTTCTACTTCTCTGCCATCTTACTGTTACCTCTTAGATTCATAGTAAATGCCCTGCCTATTCTTATTTTGAACTTAACCTCTCCGATTTTGCTTTGCCAATCATTTTTATTTATGTTCAAGAAGTACCATGTCTTTTTGTTAAATTCCACAGTCTTGTATCCACCCAAATCTTTTACAGTTGACATCTGTGTGAGGAAGGAGTGAGTGATCAGAGAAGGAGGTTATTTTGTAATTTGGGCATAAGACGATAACATAAGAATCTTGGATGGTGGCAGTGGGAAGCAAGAAGAAGGAAAAAAATGTGACGAAAAAGGGAGACTGAATATAGTACATGTAGATCAAGATCACTCTTAAGTATAACCCTGTAGGTGACCGGGACAGGATTGCAAAAACAAGGGAGGTGATTGATGTTAAGAAAGACAGTTCTGTTTTACACATGTTGAATGTAGATTATATACATACATGGAAAGTGCTTAGCTGGCAAAGGAAAAAAAACAGCTAAAGAGAGAAAATCTTAGATTGTAGATGTTTCTTAGAGAATTGAAATAATCTAAGAAGGAATACTGAATTCATGTGGCAAAGTGATAATGAATCAGAGATCACGCTAGTTTACAAAACTGGTCCCACCTGATGAATAGTAGGGGCCATACCAGTTAAATGAGGAGGAGCATGTTATTGAGGAGCAGAAAGAGACTTCTCTGCTGTTAAGTTCAGGGAGTTGGGAAGGATAATATCATTTACTGAGTCAACTAACAAATATTGATTACCCACTACATTGTAAGGACTGATTTAGATTCTAGGGACACTGAGGAAACAAAACAGACAAAATCCAAGTCTTCATGGTACTCACATTCTAGAGGAGGACAAAGACAACACATAGAAAAACAAAATATGTTATTGGGTAGTAAAGATGTTTTGAAGAAAAGTAAAGCAAAGTAAAGGGTTAGAGAACAAGAGTGCTATTTTAAAGAATAATCATGGCCATGATTTCTTTTCAAGGAAGTAATATTTAAGTAGAGATCTGTAAGAAGTAAAAACATTAAGGGACATCCTGTTTAAAATGAGAGAGAGATGATAACAGAGGTGTTTATGACCAGTAAATATTTGGTAAAATAAAAGCTTTGTGTGTCATAAAGGGAATAAATTAACATGAGCAACTTTGTGGAAATGTAGGCATGGGAGAGAATGAAGGTAGGTTTAGATCAGTGATTCTCCACTGGGTGTAATTTTGCCCCCAAAGGACATTTGACAGTGTCTGGAGACATTTTTGGTTGTAACTGGGGCATTACCATTTGCATCTAGTTTGAAAAAGATGTTTGTAACTAAGCATCCTACAATGTTCAGGACGCTCCCCTGAAACAAAGAATTATCTGACCCAGAATTATCACTCATACTGTTATTGAGAAACCTTGGTTTGGGAGAATATGAGTAAGTAAATAGAATGGGAGGTTTGTGTTGAAAGCAGTAAAGCACGAGGACTTGTAAGAAAAATAATCTCTATCTTCATTTTGTAAGAATGTATGGTAAGTACAGTGTTATTTATATACAGTAGAAGCAACCTGGTAAGTGTATATATTTTTAAATTAATTCTGAATTAATTTATAAATGCAACATTTTAAAATAGTTTTTTCCTAATTATACAAGTAATTAGAAAAACTTAAGAAAAACGAAATAGAGTACCATAGCTCCATAATACCTAGGTATTTTAATATTTTGATTTATTTTCTTTAAATCTTTTTTTGTAAATATATATGTGCATGTTTTATTTCTTTTCTATAAAATATTTGAAGTCTCATTGTTAAATATATTTTATCCAGCATTATGTTAAATTCTTCATGTCTCAACTTGAATTAATAATATATCTTTCTTATAAGACAACTTGTCTTCTTCCCTTCCTCAGTTCTCAATTCTCATTATTTATTACATAAAGAAAAACTCTGAGTCTTTGGTTTTCTACTTCAATCTTACAGTGTTTTCTGGTTACTTCTGTTAACAGAATCAAGGTTAAATTGGACACTTTAAATTTGTTTTATTTTTTTGGTGCCTGCTACCATTGTGTTCCAGCACTCACCTGCACACACCTTGTATCGGGAATGGAACTTTTCATTGCTTCTGTTTAATCTCTGTGTTAAAAATTGTTCTCATTGTACTAGATTGGACAGTTAAGTTTGTGAACTCATCCACACCTTGTTACTGAAAGTTTGTGAACTCATCCACACCTTGTTACTGAATATCACTACAGTCACCTTTGAGGTACTCCCCTTAGGAAGCTACGACGAATGCCAGTGCCTAGGCCAGTCCACCTTCAAAGCACTTTTGGAACTCTTTCTGGAATGGCCATCAGAGCTGTCATTGTACGAAGTCTGATGATTAAGTTTCTGAATTCATCCTAGAAAAAGTGTGCTACATACCTCATTACTGAATATTATTATTATTATTTTTTTTTTTTTTGTAGAGACAGAGTCTTACTTTGTCCCCCTCGGTAGAGTGCCGTGGTGTCACACAGCTCACAGCAACCTCCAACTCCTGGGCTTAGGCGATTCCTCAGCCGGGATCCCAAGTAGCTGGTACTACAGGTGCCTGTCACAACACCAGGCTATTTTTCTGTTTTGCAGTTTGGCTGAGACTGGGCTTGAACCTGCCACTTTCAGTATATGGGGCCGGCGCCCTACTCGATGAGCCACAGGCACCGCCCTGAATATTATTTTGGTCACCAAGTGGCCAAGGGGAGTACTTCAAAGGTGACCATCGTGACATTCAGCAGTGAGATATGTAGTACTTTTTTTAGGATGAGTTTGTGAACTTAATTATCTGCCCTCATAGTCACCTTGAATTGGCCTGTATGAGGCTATTTCATATTTTCACATTCCTCTATGCAGCTATTTACTGCCTTTGGGGAGGATGCAGAGACAAGCCACATCAGCAGCATTAAGAAGTATACCCTTAATGCAGAGGGTTATCCTAAGGTCATTCATCGAGAGTTTACAAAACGAATAAATTAAAGGGAGTTAAAAATATAACTAGTGAAATATACAAAACACAAATGTATAGAAACATAGGTGACCAAGTATGTTGGTAAGAGAAGAAATGAATATTTGGTATTCAAAGAACTGGTGACTGGAGGTTTAAGTGTTGTCCAGAATTGGGGTGTTTAAAAAAATCTTATGTTGGCATATATTTGTATTTATATTTATTTGTTTGCTTATAATTGGCACTTTTAAATTTATTTGGACAGATGTATTCTTATTTAAAGAGAGATTAGTATAAACTTTAAGATACGCTCCATAACGCAGGTTTTTTACCCATATTTAGATGTTGGATTTTCAAAAGTGATCCTAAAGATTTGATCAGGCAATTTTTACTGATTCTAATTTATATTATTAGTTTTCATGTTAGCGTATAAACTACAAAAGCAATTTTCAGAATAGTTTTATTTAATAACTTCATTTTTTCTTAAAATAGGAATTCTCATTTTGTCTTTTATCTTTTCTACAGGGGTGTGGTTGCTCTTCAGACACTACGGAAATTGGTTGAACTTACTCAGAAGCCAGTTCATCAGCTCTTTGATTACATTTGTGGCGTAAGCACAGGTAATTATTATTTTACATGTATAGAAGTGGTGCGTTCCAGCAGTGCATTAAGGAAAAGAACGTTAGGAACATAAGGTTAAGATCATGGTCCTTAGCCTCCTCCAGGCCTTTCCACACCCCATGTCTTTCTCCGTTTTCTTTCATTCAGGGTTAGGCCAGTTACACACACTAGGTGGCAGTGTGTGATAACAATTACAGCTAGATATGAAAGCAGCTATTTAAAAAAAATAAAAAAATATTCCAGAGGACCTAATTTCTTTAATTATGTTGGTTCCTAGGACTAACCTGAAGGAATAATTGCTTAATGAATTGGTGAGTTGTCAAATATACTATATTCTGTAACTAAAACTAAGTAATGAATTAATGTTAGAACATTATATACTACAATATCTTTCTTACATAATTTAATGTAAAATGGCACATTTTTTAACATATTTTTAAGTTATCATCATCATTATCATTGTTAGGTAGCATTTATTTTTGAGGCCTGGTAAAGCCCTTTATATGTTATTGTAGTACAAGGGACTTAGGAATTTTAATGCTTCTTTTTCCCATTTTATAGATGAAAAAATTAGGGCTCTGGAAAGCTCTAAGTTATTTGTGACATATCTAGAAAGTGTCAAAGCTAGAATTTAAACCAGATCTATGACTCAGGAGATCCTGTAAGTACTCTAGTGGGAATACTGATAAAAATAGGTTTATTTTTTTCAGGTGCCATATTAGCTTTCATGTTGGGATTGTTTCATATGCCCTTGGATGAATGTGAGGAACTTTATCGAAAATTAGGATCAGATGTGTTTTCACAAAATGTCATTGTTGGAACAGTCAAAATGAGTTGGAGCCATGCATTTTATGACAGTCAAACATGGGAAAAGATTCTTAAGTAAGTTATGATTATGCTTTTAAAATATTCTCCTTTATATAAGTAATATATACATATTATAACTTGAACAATATAAAGCAGAATATTAAATTATAATCCCACTAATTAGAGATATCTACTGTTAATATTTTGGTGAGTCATTTTCTAGACGTTGTTTTCTTGGATTCATATATGTGAAATCTGCATGTAAGAGAAACAATTACCTTTCAAAACTCTGAAACCATATTGTTTATAGACCATATCTGCATCCTTTAGTTTTAATTTAACATATTAGTCTTTTCTCAAGCCATTCTTCTAAAATATTTAATAATTTTTAAGCTTATTTTCAAATATTTTAAGTCAAAAATATAAGCATAAAGTAGAAACTTAAAATCACCCACTATCCAATTGTCAGAGCTCTTAGACCTTCTATTTCCTTCTAGATTTTTTCTAGACTATATATATTTTTATATACATTTTGTGTAGCCAAAATTATAGTTATAAATTTATATTCTTTCTCTTTTTTCCAACTTTATTAAAGTCTCCTGATACGTTTTTAGAGACTACTCTATACTCCAGAGTGGTATGATCATATTTTCTTAATCATTTCCATTTAGGTTTTTTGGGGGGGGAATGGAGAGCATCTCACTTTGTTACCATCATTAGAGTGCAGCGGCATCAGCTCACAGCAACCTCAAAGTCTTGGGCTTAAGCAATTCTCTTGCCTCAGCCTCCCAATTAGCTGGGACTACAGGCACCTGCCACAACACCCAGCTATTTTTAGAGACAGGATCTCACTCTGGATCAGATTGGTCTTGAACCTATGAGCTCAGGCAATCCACCTGCCTTGGCCTCCCAGAGTGTTAGGATTACAGGTATGAGCCACCACACCCAGCTCCATTTAGGATTTTTAAGGGCACTTAAATTATGTTGTTTCTGATTATTTATGAACAATGAATGCTAGGGTAGGAAACTTTAAATTTAAATTTCTTCCAATATTGCAGAATATAGCAATAGGTCAGTTTATAAGAACCAATAATGTTGGGCGGCGCCTGTGGCTCATTGAGTAGGGCGCCAACCCCATATATCGAAGGTGGCAGGTTCAAACCTGGCCTTGGCTGAACTCCAAAACAGAAAAATAGCTGGGTGTTGTGGCGGGCGCCTGTAGTCCCAGCTACTTGGGAGGCTGAGGCAAGAGAATCGTCTAAGCCCAGGAGTTGGAGGTTGCTGTGAGCTGTGTGATGCCACGGCACTCTACCGAGGGCTAAAAAGTGAGACTCTGTCTCTACAAAAAAAAAAAAAAAAAGAAACAATAATGTTGATATATTTGTAAAGTGATCATTATATAGGAAATAAGAATATATCAAGAAAACAATGAAAATAGCTTATAATCCCACTAATAGCAAAAGCACTATTAACAAGGTGATATATTTTAATATATTTTCCTATGATAAATAAATGTATGTCTATGTAGTTGTGTTTATGTATTTATCTCCTTCACAAAACTGAGATCATAATGCATGTGTAGTTTGGTGTTCTGCTTTTTTTTCCACTTAGCATTTTATCATAAATGATCTCCTGTGTTACTTAATAACGTTTTTAAACATGTTTTAATGATTGCCACTTTATGGTGTTTTTTTGTTTAACAAATTCAGTTTCGGGAAAGGATACTTCAGATATTTTTGCAGTTCAGAATAAGTTTAGTTGGATATCCTACATCTTTACTTCAATCTTTGATTATGTCTGTAAAGGAAACTTCTAGAAGTGAAATTCTGGTCAGAAGATTCACATATTTTAAGAATCTTGATACATGTACAGCTGAATGGTTCTTTAAAACAGTTGTCCTAGCTTACTCATCCACTGCCATCAATTTATATTTCTAGTTTATGACCATCAAATAATTTAATGGTTAAAACTATGAGTTTGACCAGTTTTGAAACTGGTTTTTAATTTATGTCACTTTTGCTATTAATGAATTTGAACATTTTTTCGATTATATTCTTTTTTTTTTTTTTTTTGTAGAGACAGAGTCTTACTTTGTCACCCTGGGTAGAGTGTCAATGGCGTCACACAGCTCACAGCAACCTCCAGTTACTGGGCTTCGGCAATTCTCTTGCCTCAGCGTCCTGAGTAGCTGGGACTACAGGTGCTCGCCACAATGCCCGGCTATTTTTCTGTTTTTGCAGTTCGGCCGAGGCCGGGTTTGAACCCACCACCTTCGTTATATGGGGCCAGTGCCCTACTCAGTGAGCCACAGGCGCCGCCCTCGATTATATTCTTTTTTGTGAATTTTGAGTACATAATCTTTTCTTATTCTCCTAGCAGAGTGTCAATATACTATAAATATGTTAACCACATATTGAAAAAGTACTTTTTAATTAATGATTTTTTTAATGTGGAGTATTTAAAAATCTTTATATACCCAAATCTTTTCCTTTAATGATTTTTAATTTTGCTTTTATGTTTATAAAGCCTTTCTTCCCTGAAAACAGGTATATATTTTTATTATTTTCTCCTAAGGTTTTGTTGCAGTTTGGCCAGGGCCAGGTTTGAACCCACCACCCTCGGTGTATGGGGCTGGCACCCTACTCACTGAGCCACAGGTGCTGTCCCAAGTCCTAAGGTTTTATTAATTTTGTATTTAATTCTGATGTCACCTGAAATTTATTTCTATGTATATTATAAAGAGATCAAGCTTTATCTTTTTCCTCATAATAATTCAAACATCTCAGTACCACTTACCAAGTATTTTTTCCTTTTTTAAACTGATTTATCATTTTCATCATATTTTAAATTCTTATCTATATTAGAGTATATGTTCAAGTTTTTGTTTTCTGTATTGATTTCTTTATTTTTGTACAAATTCTGTAAATTTAGTTGGCGAATCTTTGTATAATGTTTTTATATTGATGCAATATAACAAATTTTCTCTTCTTATTTATTATTCTTTTTCACAATTCTGTTGGCTATTTTCATTTAATGTTCAAAATGAATCTTAAGTTACTTCTGTCACATAAAAACATCTGTCTGCTACCTGGAAGGAAATTACATGAAATGTATCAGTTACTTTGTGAAATGTTGACATATTTTTAAATCTTACAATTCATTATCATTATGTGTTATTTATTATCAGGTCTTTTGCATGTCTTTGAAAAAAAAATTCATCTTTAGTCCCATGAAATCATAAAATCAATACTATTGATTAGGGTTTTTCAATGAAGTTTTAAAAATTTATTTAAAGCCAGTTTCTCTACTATAAAATGTTTTTTTTTCTTTTGTTACTCATGAGAGTGTCTTCACAAACGTGCAATATTGCTGTCTCATTTTTGCTTTTTCAGAGACGTCTTTATTTTTAATCATAGCATTTATAAACTTTATAAGTGTGGTTGGTTATTTTTCTTTCTCTACATTTTCACTTGGTCTTTGCTGCAAAACAAACCACTCCAAAACTTGGTAGTTTAAACAATGATGATTTACTCTTTTTTATTTTTGGTGATTTACTCTTATGATTCTGTGGTTTGATTAGGCATTTATTCTGTGTTTCCCTAAGCTCACTTTGTAACTCAGCTAATATGGCTGAGACAGCTGGATCTCTCTCTCCCCACATGGTCATTCTCATCCAAGCTTAGTCTCAGCACATAGTCTCTGAGTTCCCAGAGGGCAAGCTCTAGTGTATAAACACTTACCAAGCCTCCGTTTAGTAAGGGCATGTTCGCTGATGTCCCGTTGACCAAAGCCACTCAAACTGAGGGTCTGTATGGGAAGGGACACAGCCACCAGGAAGTGATTAATCGGGGGGCCAATATTGTTACATTCTATTATACCTACCTTCTGACCTGTTTTTGCATAACGTATTTTCCGATTGTTTATTGAGAGCACTTTTATGTTTTTTTTTTCTGTGATAAGGATTTGTATTATTTTAGGGGCCATATTTTTAAACTTAGTATCAATGGAATCTTAGGAATGTTGAGAATTTTGTCACATTTTGATGTCTCTCTGAAATAACCAATTACCATTTCTAACTTCAGTTTGGAATGTGTATTTGTAACTTTATTCACTAAAGCATTTTAGCTCTTTTGATAATTTTAAGACTTAATAAATGTGAATTTTGCTTAAAAGTTTGAAAGCAACATGCTCCTAGAATTTTGTTCCAGTTTTATATTAAGAGCTCTATTGAAAGATAAAGACCCTTAGAAGAATAAAATTGCATTGATCTTCATGTAGCGGACATGTTTAGATCTGTAAAGATGAAAGATTTTGTCTATTTTGGAAAGGATTTTACATTGATACTTATAAAAGCTTATAAAGGGTAGATCACCAAGCAATTTATAAATATTACCTGTAAGTGAAATTCACTAATATTCTAGTGGAGAAACATAAGAATTGTTTGGATTATGCCATTAGAAAAAGGGCTTTACTCATAAAGAGGGTAGGTAAAACCATAGTCTTTATATTTATTTATTTATTTTTATTTTTATTAAATCATAATTGTGTACATTAGTGCAGTCATGGGGTACAATGTGCTGACTTCATATACAATCTGAAATATTTTCATTGAACTGTTTAACATAGCCTTCCTGGCATTTTCATAATCACTATATGTAGACACTGGTATTCTACATTTAGTAAGTTTCACCTGTACCCTTCTAAGATGCACTGTAGGTGTGATCCCACCAATCGCCCTCCCTCCACCCATCCTCCCCCCTCCCCTCCCCTCCCTTGCCCTTTTCCCCATACTCTTGTGCTATAATTGGGTTTTAGCCTTCATATGAAAGCTATAAATTAGCTTCATATTAAGGCTGAGTACATTGGATACTTTTTCTTCCATTCTTGAGATACTTTGCTAAGAAGAATATGTTCCAGTTCCATCCAGGTAAACATGAAAGAGGTAAAGTCTCCATCTTTCTTTAAGGCTGCATAATATTCCATGGTATACATGGACCACAATTTGTTAATCCATTCATGGGTCGATGGGTACTTGGGCTTCTTCCACGACTTAGCAATTATGTATTGGGCTGCAATAAACATTCTGGTACAGATACCTTTATTATGATGTGATTTTTGGTCTTCTGGATATATACCTAGTAAAGAAATTGTAGGATCGAATGGCAGGTCTATTTTTAGATCTCTAAGTATTCTCCAAACATCCTTCCAAAAGGAATGTATTAGTTTGCATTCCCACCAGCAATGTAGAAGTGTTCCCTTTTCTCCACATCCATGCCAGCATCTTTGGTTTTAGGATTTTATTATGTGGGCTAATCTTACTAGAATTAATAAGATTAATAATTAATCTTACTGGATGATATCTCAAAGTAGTTTTGATTTACATTTCTCTGATGATTAAGGATGGTGAGCCTTTTTTCATGTGTCTGTAGGCTGTGTGCCTGTCTTCTTTAGAGAAGTTTCTCTTCAAGTCCTTTTCACACCCTGAGATGATATCACTTTTTCTTTTCTTGCTAATACGTTTGAGTTTTATGTGTATTCTGGTTATTAAACCTTTGTCGGAGACATAACCTGCAATTATTTTCTCCCATTCTGAGGGCTGTCTGCCTGCTACACTTACTGTGTTCTTAGCAGTGCAGAAGCTTTTTAGTTTGATCAGGTCCCAGTAGTGTATTTTTGGTACTGCTTCAATTGCCTGGGGAGTCCTCCTCATAAAAAA
>CAUYRH010086647.1:0-15865 GCA_963574655.1 Perodicticus potto | reverse complement strand
GAGAAAGAGGCTCAGCGCCTGTGGCTCAACAGGCTAAGGCACCAGCCACATACACCTGAGCTGGCGGGTTCGAATCCAACCGGGGCCCGCCAAACAACAATGACGGCTGCAACCAAAAAATGGCTGGGCGTTGTGGCGGGCTCCTGTAGTCCCAGCTACTTGGGAGGCGGAGGCAGGAGAATCGCTTGAGCCCAGGAATTGGAGGTTGCTGTGAGCTGTGATGCCACTCTACCCAGGGTGACAGCTTGAGGCTCTGTCTCAAAAAAAAAAAAAAAAAAAAAGAGAAGAGGAAGAGATACTTCTCTCCCTCTCCTCTCCTCCCTCTTTCTGCACACACATCAAGGAAAGACCACATAAGGACGTGGGACTCCCATGTCCTCATGTCTGCAAGCCAGAAAGATTGCCCTTACCAGACACCAAATTGGCTAGAATCTTGGTTTTGGACTTCTAGTCTCCAGAACTATAAGGAAATAAAATTTTGTTGTTTAAAAGCCACCCAGTTTGTGATTTTTTTTTTTTTATTTTAGAGACAGAGTCTCACTTTGCAGCCCTCAGTAGGGCTGTGATGTCACAGATCACAGCAACCTCCAGCTATTAGGCTTAGGTGATTCTCTTGCCTCAGCCTCCCAAGTAGCTGGGACCACAGGCACCTCCACAACACCCAGCTATTTTTTTTTTTTTTTGGCAGTTTTTGGCCGGGGCTTGGTTTGAACCTGCCACCTCCCGTATATGGGGCTGGTGCCCTACTCTTTTGAGCCACAGGTGCCGCCCTTTTTTTTTTTAGACAGAGTCTCAAGTTGTCACCCTGGGTAGAGTGCTGTGGCATCATAGCTCACAGCAACCTCCAACTCTTGGGCTTAAGTGATTCTCTTGCCTCAGCCTCCCAAGTAGCTGGGACTACAGTGTGTGCCACAACACTTGGTTGTTTTTTTGTTGCAGTTGTCATTGTTGTTTTTAGCCGGCCCCGGGCTGGGTTCAAACCTGCCAGCCTTGGTGTGTGTGGCCTGTGCCCTGTCGACTCAGCTATAGGTGCCACCCCCAGGTAACATTTTCTTATAGTGGCCTATGCAGACTATACAATGTCCATATATATACATATATATGTTATTTTTTATTTTTTTGTAGTTTTAGCTGGTGCCGAGTTCAAACCCACCACCCTAGGTATATGGGACCAGCACCCTACTCCCTGAGCCACAGGTGCCGCCCATATACAATGTCCTTGTAAGAGACAAGGTGTGGTTATGTTGCCCAGACTGATCTCGAACTCTGGGCTCAAAGAATCCTCCCACTTCAGCCTCCCAAAGTGCTGAGACTACAAGTAATAATATATATATTATACATACATACATATTATATATATTATATATATTAGTTATTACATATATAAACGGAAAGACAAGTGAATGTGTTATACCCAACGCCAATAGAATTATACAGAAATGCCAGCACACTAAGTCAAAATTAAGCAGGAATCCTTTATTGGCTGGTGCGGGCTCACACCTCAAAGACTCTCTGTGAAGTGGGTGTGCAAGGTTTTTTTTTGTTTGGATTTTTTTATTTTGAGAGTCTCACTATGTCACCCTCAGTAGAGTACTGTGGCGTCACAGCTCACACCAACCTCAAAGTTCTGAGCTTAAGTGATTCTCTTGCCTCAGCCTCCCAAGTAGCTGGGACTACAGGCACCTGCCACAACATCTAGCTATTTTTTGTTGCAGTTGTCATTTTTTCTTTAGCTGGCCCAGGCCAGGTTTAAACCCACCAGCCTCGATGTATGTGGCTGGCGCCATAACCACTGGGCCAAGCCAGTGCAAGGTTTTTTTGTTTGTTTGTTTTATTTTTTAATTTTTTTTGAAGTTTTTGCCGGGGCTGGGTTTGAACCCGCCACCTCCGGCATATGGGTTGGGGCCAGTGCCCTACCCCTTTGAGCCACAGGTGCCACCCCCAGTGCAAGGTTTTTATATGGTGCTTTCAGTGGGAGATGGGAAGCCTTAGCTCAAGTGGAATTTCCACAGAAGCCAAAACTTGGAAGGTTAGATCTATAGAGTGAGGGGGTGGTTACAAAAGGAACTGGGGGTTGCACACAGACAGGATTGTGGTTTCACAAAGTTTTGCAGATTTCAGCTAGTCTTCCTATCTGCAGGGCTGCAGCTTGCAAGGGGCTAGCTGTAGTTACCAAGAGGAGGGGAGAAGTGCTGAAAGCTCTTGGCAAGATGGAGTAAGTCTGGTTCTTTGGCACAAAATGGAGTTAGGGCCTTACAAAAGCAAAGAAAGGAAGAGAAAATGGGGGGAAAGGGAGAGGAGAGCAAGGATAAAAGAGGAAGGAAAAAAATCTGAATTTAATTTCCAGCCCCAGTACTCACTGATTAGGTTCCGTGAGCCTGTTTCTACCTGCTAAAGTGGTCTACAGAATCATCACAAAACATAGTACCACTGGTTCACTGACTAAAGCAAATGATTAGCTCTAGGAAATCCCATAGTGGATCATGCAAAGCAACAAATATTTATGGTTGGCAGTATTCGAGAATTGAATAGGTGGGGATGTTTTCTCCACAAAGTCCACTCTTGAGCAGCAGAACCCCAGCAGGGCAGCAGCGATCACTTCCCTTCCTGAATAATAGTGTCTCATGAAGATCACACCCCTCCCCACAAGCGGCTGAGGCTATTGAGTATCCTACTTCAATCAGGATGAGTTTGGGAATAGAGCAGGACAAAACCATAACCCCAATGGATCATACTGTGAGAAGGTGGGAGGGAGGTGTTTAGGAGATGATGCTGGGCTGTTCCACAATCCCTAACACTTCAAAAACCACAGATCAAAGTGATTTCTTTCTTGTTTTCTTTTTTTTTCAAAGTGATTTCTATCCTACCCACAAAATATCCCAAATCCCAAAGGCTCAGATTGGGGGCTTACTGCAGGGGCTCAGCCAACTGTGGGGACCAGAAAACATGTGCCAGAGATATCAGAACCCCACAGGGCCCAAATAATCAATTTTATTAGAGTTTTTTGGGGGAACAGGCCACTCTCAAGCTTGCTCTGGTATGTCCTGAGGACTCTGGGTCCAATGCCTGTTTCTTAAAACCACAGTGGAAGACAGAAACCCTCAAATGCTTCATAAAACCAATCTTTTTGGAGGCTGGTAAATTCTTTGGGACCCCATGTGTATACCCAGGTGCCACCTGACCTTGGGGACGCTCAGTGTTGGGAAGAATGGCCCCAGCACAACATTGAGCCTGAACAGGCTCACAGGACCCTTCTCCTGGTGGCTGAAGGTCCTTTTCCAAAAAAGTATGGTCTCCAATGTTGTCTTCCCCTACATGTGGGTCACCCAATTTGGGAAACAGGGTAGGATCAGGTTCCCTCAGGCTCAAGTTGGGGACTGAGTACTGGGGCTTGGCTAGATGTGGGAACCAGGACATCTTCTTCAGGAGGGTCATGCTCAGCTTTGCTGCAGCAGAGTGGAGACTCCCTTTAAAACTGACAGTTTCTGTGGAATCAGAGGAAGGCTGCTGCCCAGATTCCCTGCCTTTTGCAAGCTCCAGGCTTCCTCTTCCCCGGTATGTAGGCTGCTGACATATGGGTCCAGGAGGCTTCTTCCTCCAGGGGTCATGGCCTGTCCTGGAGGATAAGGTCCTCAGTCTGCCAGGAGCCCTGTCTGCCATCTCGGAGACACACGGCCTGATTATTTTCCTACCCCTTCTGTTCTTACTGGAAGACTCTCGGATGCTTTCTTGTTCACACCAGCTCCTTGACTCTGCAGCGGGCTTGGCCCTAGGAACCCCTTTCTGGATTGCCTGAGGTTCTCTGGCGCCCCCTGGCGGCCTCACTTTCCTGGGCTTTTCAGGCAGTGTGGAAATGCACCCCGGCTCTGACCAGCCTAGTTTATACTTCTCCAGAGCTCTGACCTGTATAGAAAGTTTTGAGCTTTTTCTGCCAATGGGCTGAACCCTCTGCAACCTCTGTGGGGAATGAGGGCCTGGCATGGAGCCATGGTCCTCACAATGCCTTTCCAGTTGCCCTTGGAGCTCCTGGTCTAAGTATAATCCAGGGAGCCTCACCCCAGTAAGGGGCAATGAGCAAGAGCCTAAGAGGTGAAACAACAAATAGGAGTCCAGAATCCGCTGGGGAAGGCCCCACTTCAGGTGTGCAATCTTCCGCCTCATAAGGAATTCCAGAAGCAGTCGTTTGCTCCTCTTGAGGATTGGCCACTTGGGTAGAACAGTGAGAACAGTGGTAGCATCCGCCATAGCTTGGGGGGCTTGGCTGTACAGGAGAGGGGGGCGGGCAGAAGGCATATGGCTCCAGGGTTGCTGAGTTGGGCTGGAAGCCTTCACTGAATCCACCCTTTTGATTATTTGTCTTCTCCAGGATTCGGGTCTGGCCTGAATCCCCTGCTGGGAGGGGGAACTGACCCCTACTCTATGTTGCCTAGCAGGAGCTGTGCCCTGGCTGGCCAGAGGCTTCATCTCAGGACAGGGAGCAGGGGCTAATCCATTCACATTCACTGCCTGTTCCTGTTCCATGGCCCTATATCCAGAGCCAGTGAAGGCTGGAGGCCCTGCTAGGCTGTGCTTCCTAACTGTGGGCCCCTCACTCCCAGAAGAGTCAACCTGGAGATTGGCTCTTGCAATATCCTCTTCTCTCACCTGGTCCTTGCTTCTGCCCCTTGGGGCTTGAGGTTCTCCAGCATCCTCAGCTCTGCATTTTCTCTGGCTCCCCACATCCTGGAGTTCAGCAGCATCCTCCTCTCCTCTCTCTTTCCGATTTCCTTGCCCTTGTGCCTGTATTTCTCCATCAATTTTACTTCTTAACTGTCCCTGGTCATCTCTCTCAGGAGCTTGGATCTCTGTACCATCACCATTTGCAGTCCCTCTCAGATTTCTCTTCCTTTGTATTTGACTTTCTTCATCATTCCTACCTCCAAGATGTTCCTGATTCTTCCACTCTAGTGAACAGGTATTTCTATTAACTTTACTTTTTAACAGTCTCTGATTCTTTTCACAAAGTCTCTGGATCTTTCTGCCATCCTCACTTCCAACCTCTCTCTGGTTTCTCTTCTCAGATGCCTGATCTTCTGCAATGCTCTTCTCTTCCATCTCCTCCCAGTTCCTCGTCCCTAGTGAGTGGCTCCCTCCAGTTTCACAATCTAACTGTCCCTCGTTCTCTCTCTTGGGGCTCTGAGTCTTCACAGCATCCTCCACTCCAGGTTCTTTCTGGTTTCTCTTCTCTGGTGCCTGAGCTTCTTTTCTATTCTCACCTACCATCTGCTCCTGGTTCTTCCACTTTGATAAAAGAATCTTTCTATCAATGTCACTTCTAAACTGCAACTGGTTTTCTTTCCCAGGTGCCCAGATCTCTGTACCATCCTTACCTCTAACTTCACTCAAGTTTCTCTTCCTTTGTATTTGAATTTCTGCACCACTCTCACCTCCAATCTGCTCCTCTTTCTTCCACCCTGCTGAATGGGTTTCTCCATCAGTTTTACTTGTTAATTCATCCCAGTTCTCCGCCTCAGATGCCTGGGTATTTGCACCATCATTGCCTTTAATATGTTCCTGATTCTTCCACTTTGGTGTATGAATCTTTTCATTAATTTCATTTCCTAGCTGACCCTGATTTTCTTCCCCAAGTTTCTGGGTCTCTTTAGCATCATCACCTTTAATACCTCTCAGGTTTCTCTGCCCTAGTGCCTGAATGTCTGTGCCATTCTCATCTCCAAACTGCTCCTTGTTCTTCATCCCTGCTGGATTGGTCTCCACATCAGATTTACTTAATTGTTCCTGGTTCTTGGCCTCATGTGGCAAGGTATTTGTACCATCCTCATCTCCATCCTTTCTCTGATCCCTCTTCTCTAGTGCCTGAATTTCTGCTATATGCTCATCTCCAATCTGGTTCTGATTCCCCCAACACGGTATCTCAAATTCTCCATCAACTGCACTTGCCATCAGTGTCTGGTTGCCCCACCATGGTGCCTGGATCACTACCCAATCCTCCTCTCTTATCTCCTTTAGCCTCTTCCTGCTCAAAATCTGGGTTTCCTCAACATTCTTATCTCTTCCTAGACCTTGGCTTTCCCACTCCAGCTGGATTTCATGTGTTAATAATTTCTGGTTCTCTCCTCTAGATGCTTGGGTCTTCCCAGTTTCCTTACTGCCATCCTGATCCTGCTTCTCCCATTCTGGTGTTTGTATCTCTGTAACCTTCTCATTTCCAATGTATTCCTGTTTCCCCCACTCCAGGGTCTGGGTTGCCATAACATCCTCTTTTTTTACTTCTCCCAGATTATCTTTACTAAACAACAGGATTTGCACAGCATCCTCGTCTCCAACCTGGTCCTTGATTCTTCCCTCTTCTATTTGAATTCCTGCACCAGTATCACCTCCAGTCTGGTCTTGCTTCCCCCATTCTGGCATCGGGGTCTCCCCAACATTCTTACCTCTGGTCTGGTCCTGCTTCTCCAATCCTTGGGCATGGATCTCTCCCTTACTCACTCCTCTGACCTCTTTCTTGTTCTTACTCTCTAAAGCATCCTCACCTCCATTCTTGTCCTGGTTCCTCCACTCTGGTGTTTGGGTCGCTGCATCAATTTTACATCTTAAATATTCTTGGTTCTCTCCCATATGTGCCTTGATTTCAGGAGGATTCTTACCTCCAGCTTCCCTTGGATTTCTATTCCCTAGGTCCTGAATTTTGGCTCTATTCTCAACTCCTATCTGGTCCTGCTTCTCCCACCCTGGTGTTGAGATTCCTTTTACTAGTCTCTGGTTTTCATACCCCAAGACTTCAGTCTCTGCATCATCCTCCATTCCAAAGTCTATGGGAAGTTGCCCTCTAGATGCCTGGATTTCCCAAGCATTCTCCCCTCTGCTCTCTCTCTGGCTCACCCATTCTGCAGCCTGGATCTCTCTACTATCCTTTCTGCCTCCTGTCTGGTTTTCAACCCCAGATGCCCAAGCCTCTTGTGGGCAGTTCCAGAACTTCCAAATGTGCATTCCCAGTAGCTGATTGGAAGGATCAGGCAAGAACTCTTTGGGGAACTGTAGCCTCTGACCTGAAGGGAGGTTTGGAAGAGAGGTGGTTAAGGTCAGAGAGGTGGGGCCGGACCTCACGACAGGCTCCAGTTCCACCAAGTTTCTCTGGGAGTGAACCACCAGCTGCTCCTCCTTGTAGTACATGTCCAAGGCAAGGTGAGTATGGCTATCACTGAGACACCAGGGTACCTGCCATGTTTTCCAAGAACTTCCCTGAGGAAGCAGGTAGGTAGTTGAAAAAGAAGTGGTACAAAGGGTGGGCTCAGAGTGGGTGCAGGCACTGCAACGTGGGCCCTGACACTGGTGCTGTGGAGAGAGCAGGTACTGGGCCCACGACTCCTGGAGACTCATCCGGTATCCCCATCTCTCCTTTTGTGTCCACTGTTGGACATGAGCATCCAGGCCCCTGAACTTGCCAGAAGTTGGCCTGAAGAAAGTTCCTTGTGTCATGGAGGGCACTGCCCACTTCTGCAGTGGCATCTGTAGGTAAGAACAGAGAAGCAAAATCCTTACATACATATTAGCTCATAAAATCCATACAGATCAAAATTCCAGTCCCTCCTATCCAAATGAGGATACCCAGGCTCATGAAAGAGGGAGTCATTTAAGTCACCCTTATAGCAGACAGTATTCATTCATTCAAGAACTTTTCAGGGATTTTTGTGAAGAGACGACGACGCGTTGCAGCCACGTTGTCGACCTCGAGTGGTACTCAGCTTCTCCACACAGAACCCACGAGTGGGAGATTCAGAATGGAATCTCTTCTCCCTCCCTGCTCCTCTGAGATTTTTTTTGATCTTCAGCTACATTTTTTCACTTTGTGAAGAATCTTATCATCAAACGCAATGCCTAGCAATGTTACCAACAAGACAGACCCTTGCTCCATCCACTCCGTGTATTCACTGGGACTCTCAACACTCTTGTGGTCGAGAAGTCCGATGTGGAGACAATTTTCTCGAAATATGGCAAAATTGTGAGTTGCTTTGTTCACAAGGGCTTTGCCTTTTTTCAGTATGTTAATGAGAGAAATGCCCAGGCTGTTGTAGCAGGAGTGGATGGCAGAATGATTACTGGTCAAATTATCGGGCTGCACAGCCAAAAGTGAATCGAGGAAAAGCAGGTGTGAGACAATCTGCAGCGGAGATGTACAGCTCCTCTTTTGACTTGGACTATGGCTTTCCATGGGATTATTATGACAGGATGTACAGTTACGCAACATGTGTTCCTCCTCCTCCTCCTCCTATTGCTCAGGCTGTGGTGCCCACAAAACTCCAGCGTGTGACTGGGTATGGTAGCTCACGCCTATAATCCTAGCACTAGAAGGCCTAAGCAGGTGGATAGCTTGAGCTCACGAGTTTGAGATCAGCCTGGATAAAAAGTGAGACCCCATCTCTACTAAAAATAGAAAAACTGAGGCAAGAGGATAGCTTGAACCCAAGAGTTGGAGGTTGCTGAGAGCTATGATGCTATGGCACTCTACCCAGGGCGACAGCTTGAGACTGTCTCAAAAAAAAAAAAAAAAGCCAGTGTGTATCAGGAAACACCTCATGAATGGGGAAAAGTGGCTTCAATTCAATTCTAAGACCAGACAATGACCTTCCGGCCACTAAGAAGGAATTGACCCAGATAAAACAAAAAGTGGGGGGCGCCTGTGGCTCATCGAGTAGGGCGCCGGCCCCATATACCGAAGGTGGTGGGTTCAAACCCATCCTGGGCCGATGTGCAAAACAGAAAAATAGCCAGGCGTTGTGGCGGGTGTCTGTAGTCCCAGCTACTCGGGAGGCTGAGGCAAGAGAATCGCCTAAGCCCAGGAGTTGGAGGTTGCTGTGAGCAGTGTGACGCCACAGCACTCTACAGAGGGCGATGAAGTGAGACTCTGTCTCTAAAAAAAAAAAAAGTGGATTCTTTCCTGGAAAACATTGAAAAGGAACAGAGCAAACAAGCAGCAGTAGAGATGAAGAATGGTAGGTCAAAAGAGGAGCAGAGCAGCAGCTCTACCAAGGGCATCTTAGCTCACAGCAACCTCAAACTCTTCGGCTCAAGCAATCCTCCTGCCTCAGCTTACCAAGTCTTTCTTTTTTTTTTTTTTTTCTTAATTGAGAGAGTTTTGCTCTGTTGACTGGGTTAGAGTGCCATAGCCTTAGCCTAGCCCACAGCAACCTCAAACTTATGGACTTAAGCAATCCTCCTGCCCCAGCCTCCTGAGTAGCTGGGACTACATGTGTGCACCACAACACCAGGCTACTTTTTTCTATTTTTGGTAGAGATGGGGTCTTACTCATGCTCAGGCTGGTCTCAACCTCCTGAATTCAAGAGATTCTCCTGCCTTGGCCTCCAGAATGCCAGAATTATAGGTGTGAGCCACTGTGCTTGGACTCCAGTTAAATTTTCTATTTTTTTATTTTTTTATTTTTTGTAGAGACGGAGTCTTACTTTATCACCCTCGGTAGAGTGCTGTGGCATCACACAGCTCACGGCAGCCTCCAACTCCTGGGCTTAGACGATTCTCTTGCCTCAGCCTCCCAAGTAGCTGGGACTACAGGCGCCTGCCACAATGCCCAGCTATTTTTCTGTTTCTGCAGTTCTGCCAAGGCCGGGTTTGAACCCGCCACCTTCGGTATATGGGGCCGGCGCCCTACTCGATGAGCCACAGGCACCGCCCAAATATTCTATTTTTTTGTAAAGACAGGATTGCATTATATTTTTCAGGCTGATCTTGAATACTTGGCCTTAAGCGATCCTCCCACCTCAGCCTCCCAAAGTACTAGGATTATAGGTATGAGCCATACCCAGTCTTAAAATTTATTTTACAAAGGGAAAGGTCATTCTGGCAACTGTGTGGAAGACTGACTGTGGTTAAACAACAGAAGCGGCCCAAACTGGGGAGAGGCTGTTACCATGGTGTAGATGAGACATGGTGGTGGCTCTATCCCGTATGGTTTGGCAAGGTTGAGAGAAATGATAAGATTTGAAAAATGATTTGCAAGTAGAGTTCACAGGACTTACAGATGGACTGAAAGTGTGGAGTGAGGGAATGAGAGGATTTCAGGGCAACTTCTAGGGTTGGGGCGTAAACGATGCTCTCCCTAGCCAGTCTGAGTCCCCTCTGATTTGTCCCTGGTACACAAGGCATAAAGCAAGGTCCTCGTAAGTGACTGAGACAGCCAAGGTGCTGAAGGAGAGTGAAAGTGTTTGGGGCACCCTCACCTTGATGACATTCCTCCTGCTGGGGCGGGTCCTGGTGACATGGTGCCAATAGTGCCGCACTTGCCAGATCAGAAAGAGGCAGAGGACAAGCAAGTTGCCGTAGCACCGAGGGTCCCTGCAGCTGCGATTCTGGGAAAACAGGCCCCGCACTGGTTCCCACTCTGAGCCGTGGAATGGCCCCACCACAGCACAGGCTCCCAGCAGTGACAGGAACATAGCAAAGCTTAGCTCAGGCAGATGGTGTTAGGGAGGTGGAGGGAAGGACTGCCATAGCTGATACAGGCAGTTTGGGGCGGAGTGGCCCCTGCATCATAACACCCCTGTTACTGAGGCCACCTCACAAAGGACTCTGATAGCCCAGACTCAGCTGCAGCTACTGACGCTGGGCTGGTGCCAGGGATGGCTTGCATGCCCTTGGTGCTGGAGCACTGCTCAAAAGGAATTAAGAGAAAAAAGAACTTGTCTTAAACATCCTTGTCCTGGAGTGAAGAGATTAAGTTCATGTATGATGAGGTGATGCACCCTGAAGTCTGCTTGATGTTTTTGTTTCTACTAGATATTGGTACCCATTTGTCCCTCTGTGCATTCCTTATCAAATATTAATGAACACTCTATTGAATATATGTTTGCTTTTGTTTTTGTTTTTTTGAGACAGCCACCCTCGGTAGAATGCCATGGTGTCATAGCTCACAGCAACCTCAAACTCTTGGGCTTGAGCAATTTTCTTGCCTCAGCCTCTCAAGTAGCTGGGACTACAGCCATGCGCCACTATGCCCAGTTAGTTTTTCTCTTTTTGGTAGAGATGGGGGTCTCACACTTGTTCAGGCTGGTCTCAAACTCATAAGCTCAAACAATCCACTTGGCCTCCCAGAGTACTAGGATTACAGGTACGAACCACCGTGCCCAGCCAAACATGTGTTTTTATTTGACCACTCATCATTCCTTCCTGTTCATTCAAGGTATCCTGATTTCCTATTAATGAATTACTTTTGCCATCTTAAAATGAGTGTTGGTGGGAGAACAATTACTACCCTGAAGATTTTACTCAAAAGTTATGGTTAGGCCTAAGGCGCCAGTCACATACACCTGAGCTGGCGGGTTCGAATCCAGCCCAGGCACACCAAACAACAATGACGGCTGCAACCAAAAAATGGCTGGGCATTGTGGCGGGCGCCTGTAGTCCCAGCTACTTGGGAGGCAGAGGCAGGAGACTCGCTTGAGCCCAGGAGTTGCAGGTTGCTGTGAGCTGTGATGCCACAGCATTCTACACAGGATGACAGCTTGAGGCTCTATCTTAAAAAAAAAAAAAAAAAGTTATGCTTAAAATATTAAATAGCTGAGCAGGGACATCAGCCAATTAGAATGAGCCAGACTTTGGCCATCTTGGTGCCTCACACCTGTAATCCTAGCACTCTCAGTGCTAGGGAGTATTCCTTGATCTCAGGAGTTCAAGACCAGCCTGAGTGAGAGAGAGAAAGAAAGACCCTGTCTCTACTAAAATTAGAAAAAATTTTCTGGATACGGCCCCAGGCAACTATAGTCCCAGCTACTCAGGAGGTTGAGGGAGGAGGATCATTTCAACCCAGTAGTTTGAGGTTGCTGATGATGCTATGGCACTCTAGAGTGAGACTCTGTTTCAAAAAAAAAAAGAGGGCGGCGCCTGTGGCTCAAGGAGTAGGGCGCTGGCCCCATATACTGGAGGTGGCAGGTTCAAACCTGGCCCCAGCCAAAAACTGCAAAACAAAACAAAAATGAAAGAAAGAAAAAATAAGAAATATCCATGCTTCCTGACAGCATCTAATCCAGAACAAACCTCACTTCCTTGAACCCCAACATATACACAACATAAGCCCAAATCCTATAGTAAATCTTTTCTAATACCATCTTATAGAGAAACCCACAGTTCCCTATGGTGTGTGCTCTCCCTTATTTACACAAGTTGATAACACTACAGGTGTTTTCTTGTTGGTCTTTGGCTGGAAGTTCACTGAAATAGAGTGAGACTGTAGGACTGCTCCTGTTCTCACAACCAGCTCCCCTTGAAATCTAAGTTCTACCACTAAAAATCTAAGACTCTACCATTAGAGTCTTCTCCTAATTCCTTTTTTTTTTTTTTTTTTTGCAGTTTTTGGCCAGGGCTGGGTTTGAACCCGCCACCTCCGGCATATGGGGCCAGCACCCTACTTCTTTGAACCACAGGCGCTGCCCCACCTAATTCCTTCTTTAGTAACCTACCACTAAAAATCCCTAAGTGAAACAAGTATGTCCTCTGGGCCAGGCATGGTGCAAGATAAACCTATATCAGATACCTAAATCAAGATATACCAGAGTGTCTAAGGCAGCTGCAGGTCCTACTCTCATGGAGCTTCCAATGAGGTTGGGAAGGCAGACACTACATAACAAGATTGACTAGTGCCAACGGAGCTGTGACTCCATTCAGCAAGGGCAATTACCTGGTCTGGGTGATCAGGGATGCTTCAATAAAGAGGTGTTGAACAGAAGTTAGCTAAGCAGGTCTGTAGATGGGTGATAGAAGGAGTTAGAGAGGGCAGCGTCTGTGGCTCAGTGGGTAGGACACCGGCCTCCTATATCGAGGGTAGTGAGTTCAAAACCGACCCCAGCCAAACTACAACAGAAAATAGCAGGGCTTTGTGGTGGGCGCCTGTAGTCCCAGCTACTCGGAAGGCTGAGGCAAGAGAACTGGCTAAGCCCAGGAGTTGGAGGTTGCTGTGAGCTGTAACGCCACGGCACTCTACCAAGGGCAATAAAGTGAGACTGTCTGGAAAAAAAAAAAAAAAGAGAGATGGAGTTAGAGAGATTGAGGTGTGTACAGATAAAAAAGGTAGATGAAGATGGAATATTGTGGTGGAAGGGAATAATGGTAAGGAGGGGCCTAGTAAACCATGGCAAGGATTTAGGAGGGTTTTCTTGTTTTTGAAGACAGGGTCTCACTCTTGTCACTAGGCTACAGTGCAGTGGTGGCATCATAGCTTACTGCAACCTCAAGCTCCTGAGTTCAAGCAATCCTCCTGCCTCAGCCTTCTGAGTAGCTGGGAGTACTGGTATGCATCATCAGCTAATTTTTCTATTTTTTGTATATAGACTCAGACTAATCTAAAACTCCTGGCCTCAAGCAATCTTCCCACCTCCTAAAGTGCTAGGATTACAGGCATGCACCACTTGCCCAGCTTGGATTTAGGGTTTTAGATACATGAATGTGGTAAATTTTTAAAACAAATTAATCCTGAGCACATGTCAATACTCATTAACTTACTAGTAAGGGAAATAGCAAGACACAAAAGTGTGGACTGATTCTGAAAGAACATGGAAATTAAGTTATTACATAGTTGAGAAACAGAATTGGACAATTGGGTCTCATTACCTGTGGTCATTAGTAATCACAAATAGGTATAAAGAATATCTAAGAAGCAAACCATAAGGGCACATCTATAACTGTAAACTGGAATAAGGTTTTTTTTTATTTTTTATTTTTTTGGAATAAGGTTTCATGTCCTTATTATTCCAATTAGAGGTGATTGATAGGATCAATTAATATGAGGACCTGAAGACAGTCTCACTTTGTCACCCTTGGTAGAGTGCCGCACATCATAGCTAACAGCAACCTCAAATTCTTCAGCTGCAGTGATCCTCTTACCTCAGGCTCTCAAGTAGCTGGGACTATAGGCATCCACCACAATGCCTGGCTAGTTTTAGAGAAGGGATCTTGCTCTTGCTCTTGCTCAGGCTGGTCTGAAACTCTTTCTTTTCTTTCTTTTTTTTTTTTAGACAGTCTTAGTACATGTGGTGACACCTCACAGCAACCACAAACTCTTGGGCATTAGCGATTCTCTTGCCTCAGCCTCCCAAGTAGATGGGACTACAGGCGCCTGCCACAGCATCTGGCCGTTTTTCCATTGCAGCTGTCATTGTTGTTTGGCTGGCCTTGGCCAGGTTTGAACCTGCCAGCGTAGGTGCACGTGGCCAGTGCCCCACCACTGCGCTATAGGCCAAGCTAGGTCTGGAACTCTTGAGCTCAAGCGATCTATCCGCCTTGGCTTCCCTAAGTACTAGGATTACAGATGTTAGCCACTGCACCCAGCTGACAATTTTTCTTTGGCAAATCATATTAGATTCCCACGAGATAAAGTTTGATAGGGAGGGCTCGGTGCCTGTAGCTCAAGCGACTAAGGTGCCAGTCACATACACGGGAGCTCGCAGGTTCGAATCCAGCCTGGGCCTGCCAAACAACAATGACAACTACAACCAAATAAGAGCAGGGCATAGAGGCGGGTGCCTGTAGTCCTAGCTACTTGGGAGACTGAGGCAAAAGAATCGCTTAAGCCCAAGAATTGGAGATTGCTATGAGCTGTGTTGCCACAGCACTCTACCCAGGGTGACAGTTTGAGGCTCTGTCTCAAAAAGAAAAAAAAAAAAGTTTGATGGGGAGGATCTCTGATGTAACAAATGGTTCAATCTTGGATCCAGTACAAACCTTACCTGTTGCCAAGTGCCCTGACACATCTCAGGCACAGCAACTAGAGGTGGTGCAAGTAATTCAGGTAGGTAACTAAAAATTCCAGGGTCCAGTTCTGCCTCTCCCACTTTCTCCCTCTGTGACCATGGGTAACCATCTTCCCTTCTCTGGACCTCAGTTTCCCTATCTATAAAACTAAGGGGTTGTGTTATGATTCCTATGAGTCCTATCAGATCTCAACTTCTACGTTTCCAAAGGAATTAACTAGAACTAGCCCCGAAATGGTCTAGTTTTGGCTAGATCCAAATGGTCCCAAGATGTATATACATCATGTTTAAGAAAGATAAATCTGGAAGGGCCGTGAGAATTCGGAAGAAACTCTTGGAGATGGTATGAGTTTAGCTTTAAATAGTGGCAATTTAGAGCAGCACCGAGTAAAGAGCAGAATGCCAGCCAGAAGAAAGTGGGTGTCCTAAAACACCTCAAACTCAACCTGATGGAAACTCAAACCTCACGCCCCTGATCTGCTCTTCCTTCTGAAGTCCCTACTCAATAGACTAAAGCAGCGGTTCTCAACCTGTGTGTCATGACCCCTATGGGGATCGAACGACCCTTTCACAGGGGTCACCTAATATCAGGTATTTACATTACGATTCATATCAGTAGCAAAATTACAGTTATGAAGTAGCAATGAAAATAATTTTATGGTTGAGGGTCACCACAACATGTGAGGCCACGGCATTAGGAAGGTTGTGAACCACTGCTCTAAGGCCATTCTCCACCAGAAACTTGTACAGAGAATATTCGAAGATGCAGGAAACATTTAAGTTACCTATAATTATCTTACCTCCCCAGTCTGGGGTCAGAAAGACGATTTTGAAAACGCAAGGATGTACTCAAAACTGAACTAGCAATGGAATGGTGGCACCATTGAAACCCCTTCTTTTGGTGGGTTACTTTTTTTTTTTTTTTTTGAGACAGAGCCTCAAGCTGTCACCCTGGATAGAGTGCAACGGCATCACAGCTCACAGCAACCTCCAATTCCTGGGCTCAAGCGAGTCTCTTGCCTCCGCCTCCCAAGTAGCTGGGACTACAGGCGCCCGCCACAACGCCCGGCCATGTTTTGGTTGCAGCCTTCATTGTTGCTTGGCGGGT
>CAUYRH010086644.1:0-31912 GCA_963574655.1 Perodicticus potto | reverse complement strand
AACTCTATCTTGCAGGTAGAGAGTATATACAGTTTTATGCCTGGTGGGAGTGTGCTGCTGCACCCTAGTAGGGGAAGGAGATCTGGTTTTTAGAGGGTCTCTCCCATGGGGTAGAGTGGGAGGACATCTGAACTCTGCTTGCTTGTTTGTATGGAGGTATGGAGTATACTGCAAGACGCTCTCATGGGGGAGGGGACTCCCATCCGCTTGGTGATGTGCTGTGTACCTTTTTGTTTGTGTCCTCGGGGTCTCAGGTCACCCCAAGCAGGGTTGATGTGCGTTCTTTGCCCTTTTATTTTGGCTCAGATCCAAACCATTGGTTTTCTTGCTGAGTTTCTGTCCTTTAACTCTCCTTCTGGATGGGAACCTTTGCAGAAAGCTGGCTACAGATCGCCATCTTGGCTCCTCCCCTTGTCTTTCATTTTCTGAAGACATGACTGGGAGTAGATTATTTAGGTATTTATCTTGTTTGGTGTTTTCTGAGCTTCCTATATTAGTGCTTTGTGTTTGATATCAGTTGTTAATTTTAGAAAATTCTTAGCCATTATTACTTCAAGTGTTTCTTCTGTTCCTTTCTCTCTTTCTTTGTCTAATATTCTTCCCTTTAGCAATCATTCCAAAAGTTTTGGGCATTTTGTTCCACTTTTTTTCACTTTCTCTTTGCTTTTCAGTTTGAGAAGTTTCCATTGACTTCCATCTTTCCATCTTCCAGCTCACTGTGTTATTTTTATTAAGTAAATTTACTTCAGGTTAATGTGAGAGTATAAGCAACCAGATCAAAATATTTGATTTGGTTAGGTAGAGCGTGTCTTGTGGTTTTGTACCCCACACAGAGATGTGCCACTCCCCAACCTGTATCCATTCAGTGATAGCGTACCAACCCGTCCCCTTCCCCCTCCTTCCTTAACCCTCCCAAACTTGAATTGAAATGAGTTTTTCTCCTATTTGGGCATACATTGGATCCTCTACTGGCTTTGTATTAGCATTGAGTACATTGAATACTTGCTTTTCTATTCTTGTGATACTTTACTAAGAAGAATGTGTTTCATCTCCACCCAGGATATTATAAAAGATGTGAAGTCATCATCTTGTTATGGCTGAATAGGATTCCATGGTGTGCATGTACCACAATTTATTAATCTGTCTTAAGTTAATAGGCATTTAGATTGTTTTCATGTCCTGAAGATTGTAAATTAAGCTACAATAAACAATCTAGTGTAAATGTTCTTATGGTAAAATTATTTTATTTTTTCTGGGTAGATGCACAGTAGTGGGATTGCAGGGTCCAAAGGGAGATATAATTGAGATCTTTGAGGATTCTCCATATTTCTTTACAAAGAGACTGTATGAGTTTGTAGTCCTACCAACAAATGTGTAAGTGTTTACCTCACTCCACATCCATGCCAGCATCTGTAGCTTTGACACTTTGTGATGTGGGCTAATCTTATTCAGGTTCAGTGATATCTCAGGGTAGTTTTGATTTGTATTTCTCTGATGATTAGGAACAATGAACATTTTTTCTTATGTTTGTTAGCCATTCATCTGTTTTCCTTATAGAAGGTTCTATTCATGGCACTTTTTTTGTTGATTAATTTGAGTTTTCTATATATCTTTGTTATCAAGCCTTTGTCCAATTGGTAATGTGCAAATATCTTTTTCCATTCTGATGTTTGTCTAGTTGCTTTGCTTATTGTCTTCTTAGCTGTACAGAAGCTTTTCAGTTTAAATAAATCCCATTTATTTATTTTTGTTGTTGTTACAATAGCCATGGAAGTCTTATTCATAGACTCTTTCCCCAGGCTGATAATTCAAGTGTTTTCCCCACACTTTATTTGAGGATTTTTATTATTTCATGATTTAAATTTAAATATTTTATCCATCTTGAATCAATTTTTATAAGTGGTGAAAGGTGAGGTTCTGGTTTCTGGCTTTGACATCTGGTTATTCAGTTCTCCCAGCACCATTTATTGAATAAAGATTCTTTTCCCCAGTGTAAGTTCTTGTTTGATTTATCAAAGATCAGATGACTGTAAGATGTTAGTTTAATCTCATGGTTTTCTATTCAGTTCCAAATGTTTATATCTCTGTTTTTGTGCCAGTTCCATGCTGTTTTGATCATTAGGGCCCTGTAGTATAGCCTAAAGTCTGGTAGGGTGATGCTCCCAGCTTTATTTCTTTTACAAGGAATTACCTTGGCTATACAGGTTTTTTCTTCTGATTCTACACAAAACAAAGAATTATTTTTTCCAAATCTTGAATGTATGATGCTGATATTATAATGGGAATTGCATTGAATATGTAGGTTGCTTTGGGAAGTATAGACATTTTAACAACGTTGGTTCTTCCCAGCCATTAACATGGTATGCTCTTCCATTTGTTAATATCTTTTGCTATTTCTTTTCCCAGAGTTTCATAATTTTCTACGTAGAGTTCCTTCACCTCTTTTGGTAGGTATATTCCTGAGTATTTTATTCTTACTGAAGCCTCTATGAAGGGAATTGTGTCCTTGATTAGCTTCTCAACTTGTCTGTTATTGGCATATACAAAGGCTACTGATTTGTGAACATTGATTTTATATCCTGAGACATTACTGCATTTTTGGTCACTTCCAGGAGTCTTGTGGGTGAATCTTTGGGGTTCTCTACATCTAAGATCATATCATCAGCAAAGAGCAATAGTTTGACTTCCTCTGCCCCCATTTGGATGTCCTTTATTTCTTTCTTTTGCCTGACTGTATTAACTAGAACTTCCATCTCTATATTGAATAGCAGTGGTGATAGAGGACTACCTTCTCTAGTTCCAGTTCTAAGTGGAAAAGCTTTCAGTTTTACTCCATTCATTATAATATTAGCTGTGGATTTGTCAAGATGGCTTTGATCAGTTTAAGATATGAGTCTCCTATGCCTATAGTCTTAAGTGTTCTAATTAGAAAAGGATGCTGAATTTTATTAAATGCTTTTTCTGCAACTATTAAGAGGATCATACAGTCTTTGTTTTTGTTTCTGTTGACATGGTGAATTACATTTATGGACTTGCATCTTAAACCAGCCTTGCCTCCCTGGGAAGAAGCCTACTTGATCATGGTGTATAACTTTTTTTAAATGTGTAGTTGTAATTTATTGGCTAGGATTTTGTTGAGAATTTTTGCATCTATATTCATTAGTGAAATTGGTCTGAAGTTCTCCTTTTCCTGCTTTTGATACCATGGTAATGTTGGCTTCATGGAATGGGTTGGGGAAGATTCCTTCCTTTTCAATTTTTTGGAATAATTTCTTTAGTATGGATATAAGCTCTTCTTTGAAGGTTTGATAAAATTCTGGTGTGAAGCCATCTGGAGCAGGGCATTTTGGGGATAGGGAGAGACTTTTTTTATTGCTTCTTCGATTTTGATGTTTGAAATTGGTCTGTCCAAGAGATCTACTTCTTGATTAAGTCTAAGGAAAGGGTTTGATTCCAGGTATTGATACATTTCCTCCACATTGTCAAATTTCTGGGCATAGAGTTTCTTATAGTATTCAGATATAATATCTTGTACCTCTGTGGCAACTATTATTTCCCCTTTATTGTTTCTGATTGAGATTATTGGAGATTTTACTTTTCTTTTACTAGTTAATCTGGCTAAAGGTATAGCAATTTTATTTATTTTTTTTGAAGAACCAACTTTATGTTTTATTAATTTTCCAAATAATTCTTTTGTGTTCAATTTAATTAATCTCTGATTTAATTTTGGTTATTTCTTTTCATCTCTTGGGTTTAGGATAAGATTGTTATTCTTTTTCCAATTCTGTAAGATGGTTCATGAGGTTGTTAATGTGCTCTTTTTCTGTTTTTTGAATGTAGGAATTTAATGCAATATCCCTCTTCATTGTTTTTGTGTTTGAGAATTATAAGTTATATCCAGCCTACCAATAGAATACAAACCATTAAAAAACTTTTCATGCATGTTTGATGTTTTTTATTTCATTTTGTTTTCTTTTTGTCATTTTTGGTTTCCAGAATTTCCTTTTGATAATTTCATACAGTTTTTATATCTCTGTTTACATTATTCTTCTATTTTTACATGTTGTCTACTTTTTCCATTAGAGCTCTCAGGATATTATTCACTATTATTTTAAACTTTTGGTCTGATAATTGCAAAATCTCTATATATCTAATTCTGGTTATGATGATTGCTTGTTTCTTCAAACAGTATTTTTATGTGCTTCATTATGCCTTGTAATTTTTTTGGATGAAAGCTAGACATGATGAATTAGGTGGAATAAACTGAGTTTACTAATCTTAACTATGAGCGTTTGGTTTTATCTAGTGAGGAGTTAAGCTCTGTTTATTATTTGCTGTAGCCACAGATATTAGAGGCTAACATTTCCTCTAGTGTCCTTATTTTTGTCTCTCCTATTGTCTATGAGTTTCTTTAGAGACTAATTCTAGCTGCTAATTTAAAAAAATTAAATAGTAGTTTCTGAAATGTAAAAATATAACAGTTATCTTTTTTATAACTAAAAGTAAATGAGTCCCACATCTACACATTATGCTTTTTCTTCTATGGTGTAGTCTATCAAGTATTTTCATAAAAAAATTGGGAAGATACATTTTCAAAAAACTATAGAGTCTTTTGTGATTGTTATTTTATATGCCTTCTTCTTCTCTATGTCTTGAAATTTGTTTTATTTACTCTCTCTCTCTTTCTCTCATATGTAGATATAAATAAAACTGAGTAATGAGTTTTTTCCTCTCTATACCAGTTGCCAGAAATTCCTAGTGAATTATCATTTTCAAATTTAAGCTACTAAGAGTATTTGGTGAAGAATTCTCAACAGCAGCAAGATAAATTATTTTACTCTGAAAGATCACCAATTATGACCTCTCTAAGTACTTCACATTCTGGTTTAATATAAGGCATTGTAAGAAAATGAAACTAATTTATTCTTAGCACAGCAGAAAAAAATACCTTTTCTCTTCTCTCACTTATTAGGCCATCTGTTAATTTGCCTTTACACTCCAGAACACAACATAGAAAAGACAGGGTAATTTCAAGCAAACCTAGAGAATACCCAAGTAAACACTTCGCACTAAAATTGGTTAGTGTTCACTAGGGCCCTGCTGTATTTAACGTAGAGCCAGTGCCCTGGCTAAAGGATCACTTTTTTGTTCTCATATTAACTTTTAAATCACTCATCTGTAAGATATCTAATACTAGAACAAAATGGAATTCTCAGCTATGATTTCAGGTCTTCTGAAATTCCTGCAAATATACAATTAGGAAGACAAAAAAGTACTTTTACCTGTCCCGCTGGACTAAGTGACAAAAGATTTCATAGACCTTTATAAAATACTTTTCTAACTAATAGTCTACTAACTTAACTTACCTTGAATAGCTCCAGTTTCTTCTTACCAAGCAGCCCTTTCCTTGTAGACATATTTTATAATGATGGATATATCTAATTTTTTTTCATTCTAGCTTTTATTCATTACCCTTGTTTTGTTTTGTTTTATTTTACTTCTAGTATCATATATATATGGCAACCTTTTAGAAAATGATACTTGTTATAGCCAACACCTGTTAGCACAATGGATCTCCTTTCCAAGGAAAGCATCCCAGTTATCTCCATGGTACCTAATACTATATGCATGCTTTATGCCTTCCTGTTCTCTTATGAAGCGTGTCACCCAGGAATATGTGAAATCAGTGCATGAATTCAAAATTCCATACCCTGAATTATTCCTTTTCTTTCTGTTTGTAATAAAATCAAATACTGATCACTACCTTGGCTAATTAATACCTAGTGGCAGAGATTCAGGGAAATTCTAATGGGAAGATAAGACCATGTTGAATGCCCACCTCTCTGAATCCTTTTTCATGTGTCTCTGATGCTTCTAATTCAGCAAAGGTTTTCATTTGTTTGTTTGTTTGTTTTTGTTTGTTTATTTCGTACTATGTGAGCAGAAAACTGATCTTCTCAGTAGAAAGTGAGTTAGTGTTGATTACATTAATTAAGTTCATCTTAGGCTTAGTTAGCAATGTTTTTCTGTCAGCATCAACCACATCACTGTGGAAAAATTGGATAGTTTATAAGGGGCTCCAGATAAACGTCTTAATGCATCTAAAATTCTCAAGGACCCAGAAAAGACTTACAGGTTGGCCTAAGTGACTGTGTTTCATATTTAGAAATGCAGAGGTTTGACTTGCCTCTATTTAGGACTGGGATGTATGAAAAAATAGACATTTTTTTAAATCAAAATGTGGCCAATAAACAGATGTATCTGCAGCATCGGGAAATGTAGTAGAAATGAAGATCTGCGACCCCCCTCCCACCCAGATCTATTGAATTAGAATCATGTAGGATAGGCCCAGAATTCTTTCTAGGGAATTTGGACACAGGATAAAATTTGAGAAGCATACTTCTCAACCATAGTTCAGCCTCATTCTCTGTTCCCTCTATATTTCTATTGACATATATAAAGCATAGTCACCTGAAAGGAGTGTGAATTATCTCTAGCATCGTGGGTCTATAGTATCCACCATCTTTAATCAGCTGCCTTGCTATCCATATCTCCTTCTTTTTTCTAAAGAACATCTCCTAGGTTACTGCTTGTGGGCACATCCCATAATTAACTGCTTTCACAATTCACAGCATTACTCAACCTGGAATGCCAATTATATCCATCTACCTCTCTCAGGATTATACTTACCTTTCTAAATAAAACCTAAAAACCCAGATACTTCTATCACTTTCCTGAAATACCTAGAAACTACACCTGGAAACAAATTTCTTTTTTTCTTTTCTTTTCTTTTCTTTTTTTTTTTTTTTTTGAGACAGAGCCTCAAGCTGTTGCCCTGGGTAGAATGCCATGGCATCACAGCTCACAGCAACTTCCAAATCCTGGGTTCAAGTGATTCTCCTACCTCCACCTCCCAAGTAGCTGGGACTACAGGCGCCTTGCCACAATGCCCAGCTATTTTTTGGTTGCAGCTGTCATTGTTGGTTTGGTGAGCCCAGGCTGGATTCGAACCTGCCTTAGCTGCTTGAGCCACAGGCACCAAGCCAATCTCTTTTTTTCTATACCCTCAGATCACATGACTCACAAATTTCTTGTCATCACTGCCACATTCTACTGTGTGTAACAATTAAGTGTTCCTAGGGAAAAACAAAAGACTGAGGCAAATTTTTTATGCTAATAATTGACAGAGAGTATTGTCACAAAGAAGTGGAAGTGAGGAGAAAAGAAGGGAAGTCATAGAGGGAGGAAGTGGACATATTAAATTGGAAGGTGAACTCCTGGCACAACTACTTCTTGGTATTAAGAACAACAAATTAATTATTCTTGAGAAATCATCCTCATGGTGTCTACATGAATGAATACAACTCATGACATGCTGTTTAGAGTGAAGAATGGAAAAATAATTAACTACTGGCTCCTGTTTTCTATTGGTTAAAAGCTTATTCTGTGACATGTTAACTCTCTCTGTCAAAAAGACATCTTTTTTGCAGCTGATGCCTTTCTATCAACAGGAAAACTTGGGAATGGGAAGTGAAAGAACAGTGAGGACAGGATGCCAAGCACTTCAGTTCTGTCCATAAGACCTTGGTCTTAGCCCCTTTGAAGCTGGCCAAAGTCATGGTAATTGACAGTTAAAGAGGTAATGCAAAAGTGATCTAAAGCAATAATGATTCTGATACAGTTGTTCATCCCTATGACATACTGGTTCATAGAATCTACATCTTCCTAGAGGATAAGGTTTGACATTTTGTATTTTCACAGCTACTAGCATTTATCATAGTTCATCCCTGAATGTGCTGCAGAAAAGCAAGATTACTAGGGGCCTAAGATGTTTGATTAATGCATTGTGTTATAATTAATAAATTTTTCTTTCTATGCCAGGTATTTACAGTCTAGAAATTTACTCTATGAGGCAGAATTATTTGGCTGTTTTTGTCCCACTGTGCATCTCAAGGACCTAGAGCAGGAGTTGGCATATAATGGGTATTCAAAAGGTATTTGTTGAATAAATGAATACCATCAAATCTCCAATGAGGTATACAAGAAGAAAACCTTGTAGTCTTGAAGATCCTCATAAGCCAAAGGAACCATTAACACTGATCATCAGAAAAGTTCCAAGTTGCCTATGTGACCTTTTAGTTTTTCCTAGCTTCAAAATGGAAGTAATTATACGACATCAGAATTCATTGAGATACAGAGTTGGAAATCTCTGGTTTCATTGTGCAAGACACGTGGGAATCATGAGTCCTGGTGTCCTTATATTCTTTATCAGTCAAGTGGATTAGATGCTATATGTACTCTACATTATTTTTTTAATAGAAATTAAAATTTGACTCCAAGACAATATTGGCCATAAAAATTCCGTTGGCAAATGTGAGAAGAAAGAGAATAGCCATAGGAAAGTTTTCAAGGATATGAACCACATCTGCCCGTATTCATTGGCCAAAACTCAGTCACATGAACACACTTAACAAAAGAGGCTGGAGAATATAATTTCACTGTGTGCCCAGAATGAAAAAATAAAAGCTCAGTGAATAATCAGCTAATTCTGATACCAGAATTACATAGTAGGTTTCATATTAGCCTCTTCTTTTCTCTCAAGTTTGTGGGATGCATCTCAGTGGAGACATAGCATGCCTCCCCCAGGATTTCTGATCTAATGCTATCTGCTTGGAGGAAGGCAGTAGGGAAGCTCACCATCAGCCTTTACTGCAGGTGTACTTGAAGAATATGATATTGTAAAATGTATGGCTTTTCAGATTTGGACAAAAAATGGAATAGGATGGGAACTGTGGTGATTCTAGGATTCATTAGCAGAATTTTCTTAGAAATAAAAAATTTCCACATATATTCCAGCCCTGCCTTGAAGTGAGCAGTTGGGAACTTACTGCAGTTTCCTGGTGCTAGGGTGCTACAAAAGTAGTTGGCAAATCAACTCCGGTAATAGTGGCTTTGGTGCATCTTACTGAATGCTTAATGTCTTCATAGTACTTTGTTTTCCATATTTACTGTTTATTACAATCATTCCCAATTAGTATGTCAATTAGCAGTGCCCCCTCAATTTCTTGAAAAAATGGTAAATCAATTGATACTACATTTAGGTAAAGTATGATGAAGCAAGAAATCTATGAATAAAGTGAAATTGAGCTTTTCTACTCGATCATATTTGATTCTAAAAAATCACAACTTCATTTTGTCTTAGGTGAAATGATTTACAAATAATTATTTTTATGACATCCAAAATTTAAATCCAAAACACCCACATTTACTTGCATTATGTAATCATTTTTTTTGTATTAGAAACATCTATAAATAACTATAGAGGCATTTCTAAATCAATGAATGTTGTGTACAGAAGGGTGGCAAATTGATTATCTTTACAACATCTTACTAACAGAAGACAAATTCAATTAATGATTAAAGTTTTAGTTCTGAGATTTAGACTCTCTCAGACAAATAATCTTTTAAAGCTTTTAAGTTCTTAAATTATGAATGATGTGTAGGCTAAATTTTATACTGTTTACCCATTTTCTTAAAGAGAAGTCCTTTGTTTTTCTATAAATCTCTTCGGAACTTTTCACTGGAAACCTCACTTATCACTCAGCTCGCAGACGATTTTTATGATGGGTAGCTCAGTAACACAAACATCCTTCGGGCGTTGCTTACGTGGATGCACAATTTAAATTCTAAACTTGTATTCCTTTCAGGTGTTGAATTTTCTTTTAGAAGACTAGGAACAGGAAATATTCCAAAGATTTCGATAACAATATGTATTTCAGAACCACTCATCTTCTGCTTCTTTCTCTTTTCTCCTTCACAGAACCCTCCAACCATAGCGTCCTACTTCCTACCCCGGTCAGCTCAACCAGCTCAACCAGCTCCAGTCAAATAAAAAGAAATCTCAGGTTAGCTCTCTCCAGGCCGAAGGGAGGACCCTGTCCCGCTGCCCAGGGCAACGTCCTAACTCTACTCATCTTCACTTTTAGGCCACCAACAATTCCAGGGCCTTTAGCCTCAGGCATAACAGACAGTGATGGTGACAGGGGAACATCTAACATAGGGAAACTTTCATATAACATGTCAAAAAAATCAAACATATCCTTTCCTCATTTACTTCAAGCATTTACTGTCACACGTCTACAATTTCATGATGTTAACATCTAGACCACATGTTGTAAAATAAGCGCCCAGATTATAGATACATGATATACTTTACTTTGTTTTTTTAAATTGGAGTATTTAGGAGGTCTGTACTCAGCAGCCACTGAATTGAGAAGTTAAATTGAGTAAATTTCTGCATGATTGTTGCAGTTTCTGTAAACTCTGAAATGGCAAACTTGCTATTGCAAAAAAAGAAAATAGTTTTCATAGACTAAAAGTACTTTAAGATATATAGATTCTCATACTATTCACATGATGATACACTTATTTAACAGATCGGCTTATACTGATTTGGTATAAAGTATGTTAGGACAGTTGGTGTCCCTGGCACCGTCCCTCCTACACTAAAGCCTTGGCGTGAGCAGCATGAGGACGTGGATGCTCCTTAGGCCCAAGTATTTTTACTTTAGGAAAAGTGTCTGTTTTGTGAGGAAATCATGTTTTCAGACCTGCCTGTTTCTTTCCTTCCTCCCCTCATCAACATCCAGCACAGATTCTGTTTGTGCTTCTTTATCGCCTTTCATGTGATTGTCAGGAGGCAGATAAAAATGTATCTTGCAAAGCATGTTTTATTTCAGGTGATGGGTAAAAATAAATTCAATCACTTTCACTTCAAATATTTTCAAATAAATTTGAAAAATAAAACATTCAAACATTCCCCACGACATGCACACACACAAAAACGTGTCCAGTACTTACTGCAATAGCTAGCTACTATTGGGGGCTAAAAAGCTAGAGGAAAGGAATTTTAATGGCCGGTCACGGTGGCCCATGCCTATAATCCTAGCACACTGGGAAGCCAAGGTTGGTGGATTGACTGAGCTCACAAGTTTGAGACCAACCTGAGCAAAAGTGATGCCCCATCTCTACTGAAAAAAATAGAAAAACTGAGGCAAGAGGTTCGCTTCAGCCCAAGAGTTTGAGGTTGCTGTGAGCTATGATGCCACAGCACTCTACCCAGGGCAACAGCTTGAGACTCTGTCTCAAAAAGTAAAACAGAATAAATTAATGCATCTAGTATTTATACATTTGTGTGACCTGGGCACTATGCTAAACATAGGAATTAAAATGTTTAAAGAATTAGTCTTACTTTCAAGGAGCTTAAAGTGTAAGTAAGAAAATGAGACCCAAAAGAAAACACCCAGTCTAACAACAACAAGGGTGAACGTCCAGAACCCTTGGCGAGAGCACAGAGGACAAACAGAAGTCTGCCTTGCCTTGGGGTCACAGTTCTAAGGAGGAACAGGTGATTATGACTTTGAGGAGAGCTCAAGGTGGACAAGTCCTCACAGAGGTTAGAAGTATTCTAGGCAAATGCAACAGAAAATATAAAGGTAAGAGAGAGCACAGTATGCTGAAGCAACTGAAGTTAACTCAATTTTACTGGAATTATAAAGTACAACATGGGGGGTGGTATGTACTGGGGTTGGAAAGGTTGTAAATGGTACTGGCTCATGAAGAGCCTTGCGTTTCAGAGGATTGCACCCGTGGGTGGATGATAAATAGTTCCTAAAGATCTGTGGGTATAAAAATCACATATTTTGTGCAAGTGGTTATGTGTGATTTAGAAATACCACCTTGAAAGGAATGCTGAGGCTGAACTGGAGGTTTACCAGAGTGGTGAAACTATGGCGCATTCTCTCACTAATTCAACTGTTTCTTGTCTGAGATAAAATAAAGGTCTGACTCTAAATCGGACATTTCAGATTTAATGATCTAATATATAGTTTTGATAGATTTTTAAGCTCCCAATTAAATATACCCCATGCACTTTCACCCCAAACGGAGTTGCCTTATTTATTTATTTTTTTGCCCTGTATGTAAGGTAATCTACATACCTAGCAATTCAGAATTTCTATGTGTGGTAAAGTTCCTGTCTTCTGTTTCCCTAACCCTTTCCTGTCACCCATTTTCATCAATGTCATTACTGTCTCCTTTCTAATCTAACTTTGTTTCTAATCTTGTTTCTAACCCTTTGAAAAATGACTACAAATTCCTCTTTCCAAATTTCTCTCTACTCTCCTTTCTTGACACTCAAATAATATTGGTAAAGAGAACAGAAATGTTTTTCTCAACTTATAACATTTAAACTTCCGCCTTTACATAACTTTAAAGGATATCTTTCTTTATGTAAACCTTCAGAAGTTTCCTCCACCTCCTTCCCCCTCACTTCTTTTTCTTGATGTGAGCATATTTAAGGGATATATCTTTCCTCTCTGCTTTTCTTATCTCAGAAAATGTGTGTACTGCAAAAATGAATTTCAATTTCTTAAATTCAGTCACTGCTAAGCCTGACTGTTCTTCAAACGTTTATCCTTCAAGGCACAATATTTAATATCTCCTACCCAAGTTGTACGCTGTATTTATAAGGGGATAACGTGTACTTGCAGAGTATTGGGAGAATTAAAGGAAACACAACGTATGTAAAGTACTTAGCATGGTGGCTACAAATGGTAAGCACATCATGTGTGTTAGTTTCATTACCATTACTGTCATAAATATTCCTGGCCAGTTCAAGTCAAATAATTAGGAAACCTTCATTTTTGCCATATTTAGTTTAAACTGGTACCCTTAAGAGAGGGCACTTTTTCTTTTTCATTTTGAGGTGAATATTGGATTGAGTTTGCCCAAAATAAGTGACATATTTCTTCAAATAGTGAAAACACTTGTAAAAACAAAACTGTAATAGGTTGATATGAGCCCATTTTCTAATTCCCATGAGTACTTTTATTATGTTTTTATTTCTTATAATTATATGGTCATAGAAAGAGCAACCTGAGCATTAACCAAATTAAGGGTACTCATAAAAAAATGTTAATTTGATGATGTGCTGATTTTATTATTAATAGTTTTTAATAAAATACTCTCCCATGGAAAGTAACACATAGCCCATAATTTTATAAAAATAATGTAATGTTTCAGCAAATATTCTGGCACTTTCTCTTCATATCAAATGAACTGGTACCCTCTAATGCTACAAAACAGTCTTGTGGAATTCATGGTTTATATTATGTTTGGATGTACAGCAAAGAAAATGTTGATTCATGGCATACAGGGAATCATATTAATAAATGTCAAAGAAAAAATGAAACTATTGTCTCATAATTTTATTCTACTTATATAGAGAAAAATGATCTTCACTTTAAAAAGTAGAAAATAAGCATTAAGAAGAAATGAAAGTCCTCAATGATAAAGATATTAACAGAACAGGCTGCTGAACTAAAATTTAATCGCCAGGATAGATGGTGTCATGGTGAGTTCCTGAGGTCCAAAGGATAGTAACGGGTTAATAATATGTGAGGAAAATAAAGAACAGGAAAATCACCATAAATCTTAAATATGGGTAAAGATAATAGAAATTTTCACAATGAAATCAAAATAAACACTAGTTTTTTCTACAAAGTTGTATGCAAAGGGTGTCTATTTAGTTCTTGGAAGAGCAACCTATGTAGCTTTACTAAGGACAAGTCATTATCTACTAGTCATTTTTCTTTATTTTAAATAAAACAAACCCTGGTCATTCAGGAAAATTTTATCAACATAGTTACATGTAATAAATTTTTGCATGGACTCTAAAAAAACCTTGTCAAAACCTTATATGATAGATAATAGGTATTATAATTCTTTGGAATAACTCAGTATGAAATGTTTATATCCATTCAAATATGTAATAATAGTAATTCAAATAAGATAATAATTAGTGACTCTTTATTTAGCAAATCAAGAATCTACAAGTCTATTTCATTCACTAGTTTATTCTTTTAAAATATTTATCAAAGTAATATGTAAAAATTCCTGCCCTATCTCTTCTCATTCTAATCACACTCCCCAGAAGGAATGATTGTTGTTTTTGTGCTTACATAACTCAGTTGCCGGGGTGGTGCTTGTGGCTCAAAGGACTAGGGCACCAGCCCCATATACCAGAAGTGGTGGGTTCAAACCCAGCCTCAGCCAAAAACTGCAAAAACAAACATAACTCAGTTGCCTCGATTTTCTTTCAAAAATATGCTCATAGTACCATTTCTTGATTTGCTCATTTTGGACATTGTTCATTGCTCATTAAACTATAGCTTAAAAAATCTAGCTAACTTAAAAATCTGCTTCATTCCTACTTCTCAATAAAGTTACAGCACCATTTTTTCTTTTTATACCTGTAAAGAATATATTTCAAATCAGATATTGACAAAGTATATGGTCTATAGGCCAAATGCAGCCTACTACCTATTTAGAAAAAAGAATTTTCCCCCGTTTGGAGACAGAGTCTCACTCTGTCATCATGGGTAGAGTGCCATGGTGTCATTACAGCTCACAGCAATGTCAAACTCCCAGGCTCAAGGGATCCTCCTTCCTCGGCTTCCTGAATAGCTGGGACTACAGACACCTATCATAACACCTGGCTAATTTTCTATTTTTAATAGAGACTGGGGTCTCACTTTTGCTCAGACTGGTCTCAAACTCTGACCTCAAACGATCCTAGCACCTCAGCATCCGAGATTGCTGTGATTAGAGACATGAGCAACCCTTCTTCACCGGTCAGAAGATGTTTATCAAGTGACAGTTGTACCCATCTCTATGTGGTTATCCGTAGTTACTTTCAGACTACAAAGGCTGACCAGAGTAGTTGCAACAGAAGTCATTTACCTACAAAGTCTGAAGTATTTACTATCTCACCCTCTAAAGAAAAAGTTTGGCAAACTGTTGGCTTAAACTTCTGTATACTTGTTTGTTTGTTTTTCCATCATAGAAAGTGTGCGCTGAGTCCCTTTATTTCTAGATAAGTGTGCCACTATCATTTCTTTACTTCTTTTACTTTTTCCGCCCACCCAACTTGCATGAGGTATAGTTTGACTTTTGCACTGTTAAGATTGATGACACTTAAATTCTACTTTGACATATGACAAAGCTTTCATAATTTACCTGTGATTTTAGCTTAAATTTAAAGAAAATATATTTGTCACACGATTATGATTTGCACAGTACCCTTAAACGTTTACTTCAATTTGATCTCTCCTCTGCACTCTAGACAGTGACACTCTAATACCTGGCCAAACGTGTGCTATTGACTGTAAGTGTGGTCAGTGACTGCGGGGAGCATAACACCAAGACGATCCCCCCGGGCCTCGTTTCCTAGTGTACAGACTTACTGTAATCCCAAAGAACATGAGTGCAGTGGATGCTGACCCTGTGACTGGTTATACAGCACTGTCGACTTTAAGTAAGGAAGATTAGGGGGTGGCGCCTGTGGCTCAAGGAGTAGGATGCAGGTCCCATACACCAGGGGTAGCTGGTTCAAGCCCAGCCCCAGCCCAAAATCTGCAAAAAAAAAGTAAAGAAGATTGGTTGTATGAGTTTAACTATCACGAGCCCTTTAAATATGGATTTTGATTTCAGATACAGAAGAAGCAGAGCAAGAAGCCAGAGCCATGTGTTCCCGACCACCTAGAGCAAAGCAGGCAACTATAAACATGGAAAGTCAACAGGGAGCGGCGTCCTAGGGGAGCCTAGCACAGTCCTCCCCCAGCAGCTGACAGCCAGCAAGAAAGCAGGGCCCTCGGCACTCAGAAACAGATGCAGCTTGGAAGGGATTCTTCCCCATGGCGTCCAGACAAGAACTTAGTTCTGACACCTTGATTTCAACTTTGTGACATCCTAAGCAAAGAACCTAGTCCTGCTGTGCCAGACTTCTCACCCTAGGACTTGGACTACAAATTAGTAGTGTTTTATGCAGCTACATTTATGGTAAATTGTCACACAGCAGTAGAAAATGGATAAAACACTCAGGGACTGAATCTTGAGACTTGAAGAATCCCTGAAGAACAGTCGGGATATTTTCTTTATCCTTTTGAGGTGTTCTTAAAACACCGTGACAAATACTTCAAAACTCATCCCACGAAGTGTGGAGCTGAATTTCCCACTGCTGGAATATGACCTGCTGTTAGTTTCTTGTTTCTAACCAATATGTAACGTAGCCTAAGTGATGCAGTGTGAGTTTCCAGGCAAAGTTGAAAAAGTGATAAATGTCAAAGACTGGAAGCAGCTAAGATGTTCTTCAGTAGAAGAGATAAATACATTTTTGCAGATTTATACTTGGGAATAATATTCTGTGATCAAAAGAAACAAGCTGTTATATCCCACATGACAACACGGATGAATCACAGATGCATATTCCTGAGTGGGATAATGGATTTGGAGAACACTCTCCCAAGTAGAGTATCATAGGAATAGAAGAACAGGCACTGCCTGTGCTCAATGCTAAGTTGAAACAAGTAGTTTAACTACTACATACTGACTTTAGAGAAAAACTCATTAAATTCAAGAAGTAGGGTGGAAGGGAGAGGGTTCTGCAAGTTCCCACAGAAAGGGAGCAACGCATGGCTACATGGCACTTCCTGATGAAGGACAACTGCGACTTGGACTTTACCTTAAAAATGCAAACAGTGTAAACTAAACATGTGTACCCCGTATTAATCTGAAGCAAATTAACAAAATTATAAAAAGAATTAGTCTTACAAGGCCGCATACTATATGATTGCATTTATAAGATACTCTGGAAAAGTGACATCTATAAAGATGGGAAATCAATCAGAAGCTCCTCTGTCCTTGGGAGAGGAGGAGATTGACCAGAACTAGGTGAAGGACGGAAAAACCTTTCTAGGTGATGCTGTTTGACAGGGCTCATTTGTTGAAACCCATAGAACTTTCAGCATAAAAATGGAACTTTAATAGATACATTTAAAAAATCAACCAGAAAGACAAGTGACCCCGAATGGGCCGCAGATATTGAAAAAAGAACCAAACTACATTACAAATGCATATTGTAATCTGACAGAAAAGGATGGTGAAAAGAAGGGTTCACCTAAGCAACTCTGGAAAGAACTGAAGAATGGTAGATCAAAAACAAGCAAACTGTATGTAAACATTGTATATACAGTTTTAATAAAGTCGTTTGTTATGGGTGTGGTGGGAATACAGGTTGGTAATTCTGAAGCCACTGTAAATATATTCTAGGATTGACCAGTAAATCACTAGATGGTAGGTGGGGGAGTAAGATTTTTCTCCATTTGAGTGAGGAGTTACGGAGAAGGGACAGGGATAGCTAGAATGCTCTATGAAATGCTGGATTTGAATTAGACACATCAGTACGGACCATTTCTAGCTCAATACGATACTTAATGGACATATGTAAGCATAATTATACATATAAATATATACATATGCATGTAAATTAGTATAATACATGTTTTTCCTTCAATTCTAAGGCAGGGCAGGAAATATTCTAGGTGAGCCTGAAGCCCTTGAGTGCGTCAGAATTTAGGAGATTCCAAAAGACAAAAAATTCAGGAATTCCAAGGGATCCAGGAGGGAACTGAAGGAGTGCCTTCTGGTCAAGTTTAAGTATCTGAGCAAAATCATAAACAATGAGGTTTTGAATATAACCCAAAGCATGAAATAAATACTTGCGAGTCTAGACCACTATGATTGAAAATGAAATGGGAGGAAAGAGAAAAATCTTCCATCCAGAGGAATCCCATATACTTTAGATAGATACTGATCCTTCAAGGAAGTATATCATAACTCCTCACCCCTCGAGTGTGGGCTATGCTTGGTAACTTGCTTCTCCATGGCATAGGATAGAAAGAAGGGGAAAAAAACTTTTTAGTTGACAAACTTGAAAAAACGGTATCTTAGTGCAGTGAAGAAGGTTAACACCATTGTGTAAGTCAGGTCCCCTTGCTAGGCTGTGCTGAGAATGGTGTTATACACCTGTGATCTTCTTCCCCAAACAAACATAACCCCAGTCTTACTGTGAGAAAACCAGGATAAACACAAATTGAAAGACATTCTTCAAAATACCACACATAATCCTCAAAAGATGTTAAAGCAAAATGAATAAAATTTGAATAACGTATGGAGTTTCATTAATAAAAACATATCAATATTGGTTGATGAATTACAACAAGTATATCAGATTAAGACGATAACAGTGGGGGAAAGTGGATACAATGTGTACAGGGACTCAGGACCATTTGTTCAATTTTTCTGTTAATCTAAATTCTAAAATAAAATATTTGTTATGAAGAAACAGTAGGAGAGTGCCTGCCTCCCTCTCTCTCTTGGGATATGACATTCCTCAGGAGCCCTGAGCTAACATGTGAGATGTTCAGCCACCCTGAAGCTTTTAGGCAGGAAGGATCATATGGAGAGAGCATATTAAGATAGATGCCTGAAGAGACCTAACTGTTCAACCCAGATGTTCCTTGGTCTTCCCCGCCCTCTGACACGCGTTGAGCATTCACGTGACTACAGCCCCAGGCTTGGAGCTGCCCCGGGCGCATGGAAGTCGACAGGGAGGAACTGGGTCTTGTGCAAACTATGACTTTGTGAATAACATTCATGCTGCTTTGGTTCGAAGCCACTTTTTAAAACATTTACATTGACAAATAAAATGTATATATATTAATGATATACAATATGATGTTTTGATGTGTGTACACATACACACACACACGTAGTGTGGAATAGCTAAATCAAGAGATTTAACAGTTCAACATATCCAACAAAGCCACTAAATTCTGAAGTGGTTTATCTCAGGTGAGCCCAACCCATGGCCCACAGCCCACGTGTGGATTGCATGAGGACTTCTTTGCTTTGGTGTCGTGGTGGCTCTCATGAAAATTAAGCACAGAGATTTGTTTTTGCTCGTCAGCTTTCATTAGTGTTCATGTACAGAGAAGTCAAAAGTTTGGACACCCTTGCTGGACACATAAAACGTTCTTATTTTCTAAGATTTTAAAATGATATATCTATTATCAAAAAAAAATTAAATTAGTATCATTTTGCTCAATATTTATCAAGCTCTTTTAGTTTGAACGCATCTCTGGAAATATTCCTGTATTTCTATTGTAATTTTATCTGTATTCTTCTTTGTGCTCCCCTCTGAAAACACTAGTTCAAGGCTGAGCATCTTAAATGGATACTGTGCAATTGTTATCTTTTCTCTCAATTTACCTTGATTTTGTATTTTTAATATGTATTTAAGGAATTCCCTTGACTTTATCTCCTAATAATTATTTTCTATTGCTCATTTTGTCAGGATTATTTTAAATTCCAAATAATGATTTATTTTCCTTTGATCTGTAGTTTGACAAGTTATCCTATTGTTTTATTTTATGATGTACATAGGTGTATACAGTATACATATATGTTTGCACAAATACACATAAATCTAATTACAAATGTCCCTTCTATTTCTTGCATTACCTTGGTATCGTTTCATATTTTGAAATGATGAAATAAAGTAATTGATTGATACCTCTGTTCAAAAGTGCGTCTTATTGACTGGCAGCTTTTGTAAGCTGTAAACAGGGCTGAGCGTCATTCATTGTACCTGGAATTCCCTAAATGCCAGAATACACTAGTTGCTTTATTTCTCTCTAGGCAGCTAAATTTAAACAAAGAATAATTTTCCTTTCACTGTTTGTTTTATTGTATATTTTTGCTTGGGTAGTTAACATCTGGCTTCAGATAGGAGATGGAGGAAGCTTGTCACATATATATGAATTCAATTATTCTTTCCCTTTAATACTCACGGCTCACTCCATTCCTCTGAGGTCCCCTGCCTTATTGCTGGGGGCAGCTTAGTCCCTTTCATGGCCAATGCCTTTTCTGGGTTCTGTCCATCTGTGTTTCACTTCTCAGAGATGTGCCAAATCTTACTCTGCTCATATCTCATGTTTCGTGATGTTGGTGGTTGTAGAATTATATTAGTTTAATTCCTTTAACATCATTGTGATGGGCATCAATGAATAGGAAATAAAAGTATTTGCTCCTAAATTAGAAGTTGACAACTTTATTAATGATCCAGGAAAGAATATTAATGAGATATAATTTAAATGTTCATAGCACTTGACATTGAAAGGGAAATCTAAAAAATAAAAAAGCCAAATTTTAAAGTCTAAATTAATGGCTGGATATCACTATTATTGTTCTTGTTATTGCAATTGCTCTTATTATCATTCGAGTTTCACGTGTCTGTGTGTCTGTAAGACAATAGAACTCCTTCTCAGCATGTCCTCTGCTGTCATCCTTGTCTAAGTAGCATCATTTCTCACGTGGATTGCTGCAAATGCCTGGTAAATGCTTTCATGCTTTCTCCACTATAAACATAGGGTTTCTCTCTGGTAAACACAAGGTAATCAGAACAATCTTCTAAAAATAAAAATCAGATCATAAAATGCTCCAGTTGGCTTTTCAGTCCTTTAGAATGAAACTAAAATCTAGCAATGAGCTGTAAGTCCTACGTGATCTGTGTTCCGCCTAAATCTTGACTTCATCTCATATTGCTCTCCTTCCTTATTCTCTGTTCCAGACACATTACCTTCTTGTTTGAATTGCTCTAGTTTTGGTCTAATTCCTTGAACCTGCTAAAGTTTGTGGCCAGAGCACCCTTTACAAGGATGGCATTTGTACATCACTCATCTCACATCCACCTCCTCCCTCCTCAGAACGGCCTTCCTGACTGCTGAATCTAATTACAGCCTCCCTCCCAGTTAATCCGTGCGCACTCCAGTCATTTATTTTCTTTTCAGCTCTTGTCCTAAGGACATTCCATATTTATTTCCTTGCCTTCCTCAGTTGGATATAGGTTACATGAGGAAAGGGGTATCTTCATTTCCATTGTGCAGAGCATGGTCCTGATACTTGATGGTGACCGAGTCATGATGACTGAATGATAAGACTAAAGCCAACTCAGGTATTTAGTTAAGAGTTGGCAAGTCTACATTTTTTATATATAAAATATATCTCTTTTATGTAATCATCAAAGGCAGTTATTGCTGTCAAAGAGGTGGCTGTCCTCCACATGAGGGTTCATAGACCCGTCCTTTCCATGTGTAAACTTACCTACTCGTTGCTGTGTCTAGTCAGCAGAAAGGAATGGAGAGCATGCGCTGATTTTATGGCTTAAGTCTGGAGTGTTTCACACCATGTTCACTGGCATGCCATTGCCCAGAGCTCAGTGATATAATCTGTAATTGCTCGTTACTACAGGGAGAGTTTGGTTAGTGTGATATTATGGGCTAAACTGTGCCTTGCAGAAAACATCTGTTGATGTCTTAATTTCTGGTACTTCAGAATGCGACCTTACTTGTTACTGCAGATGTTATAGGTTAAGGTAGGATGGGGTCACAGAGGAGTTGGGTTGGTCCCCAATCCAGTATCGCTGGTGTCTCTGTGAGGATATGGCCCTGTGAACATCTGAGGCGAGAACCATGTGCAGGTGGAGCTGGAGACTGGAATGATGCTTCTGCAAGGCAGGAAAGGCCACGGGCTGCTGGCAGCCACCAGGGACCAGGAAGGAGGCACGGAACAGATTCTGCCTCAATAGCCCGCAGGACAAGCCAAAACTGCCAGCAACTAGTTCTAAGGTTTCTAATCTCCAAAACTGTGAGAAATAAATTTCTGTTGTTTTAAACCACCCAGTCTATAGTTCTTGAGCCAGCAGTCCTAAGAAACTAATACAGGTGACCTACCTGTGTGCCCAAGAAGAAGAGGAAATGGATTTTGTTGAATATAGAGCAATCTCTGCTGCTCTGATATGAAATTTTACACTCCATCATATTGCTAAACAAGAAGAATTTTAATAAACAAAACTGATGTGAGTTCAAAGTCAGCATGCCAGTAGAAGAACCAGGGGCAAGCCTGGCCTTACAGCAAGAGGCGAGGAAACCAACAGGAGCCTGGGCCTGCTGAGAGCCGTGTGTGAATGAAGCATGGATTTAGAGAGATGCAATGATAGGTTACATGAGGCAAGTGAGACACCATGGGTTGAGACGAAGCTCTGCTTTTTCTCTAATGCAACCAGACCAGCAATATTGTGCGCGGGTCTGAAAACCTTGCATTAGGAGACATGTGGATTCAACAAAGTCTGCTCAGAGGAAACCACCTGGGGCACAGAAGAAAATGAAAAACCTAGCCCTATTGGGCAGCACCTGTGGCTCAAAGGAGTAGGGCGCCAGCCCCATATACTGGAGGTGGCGAGTTCAAACTTGACCCCAGCCAAACTCTGCAAAAAAAAAAAGATGAAAAACCTACCCCTATTATTAACAGGCCTGGGTGAGGGGACCAGCAACATTTTACCCAGAGAAAAAGCCATTCTGTAAATGATAGTTTTTTGCAAATATTCGAGAGAAAAAGATTACCAGCAGAAAGACAAACTGTTAGGATGCCACCACCCTGAAGCCATTGTGACCTCTAGAGAGAAGTTAAAAAGAAAACTCTGTTGAGATATTCCTTATGTATTGCTGCTTGATCTCAAAGCTCCTTGATGAAAATATATGGATATTTTGTCTCCATGATAACAAATATACAGATGTTTGAGAACATCCAGAAGTGGTTTTAAGTATGTTTTAACTTTTATCACTGTATTTGAAGGGACATCAACAAGCCTTAAATGACAATACATACCTGAGAAAAATTACAACTTCTTTTTGTAACTTTTTAAGTTTTACACTCACAGAATGTACTATAATTCAACAGATAATTTAAAAATGCAGATGAGTAGAAGAAAAACCTTCCATACCATTGCAATTAACCTTGAAGGAACACTGCCACACCACCTGTACCTTGACCCCAAGCCATGGCTTCCATTTCTTGTTTGCACTGGCTGCCTACTGGGATCTCCTTTTCCTTCACCTTTTACTTGGTTGATGTATTATAGAGTTTTGGATGGTGTTTGTTGAGGGTGTAGCACATGTCTAGTTCTGAGCATCTTACATGTTTTTCTCCCTTAATTTTTAAAAGTGCTCTTTGTTTATTCATGCATTTATCCAATTATTTACCCAATGCTTATTGAGTGCTTTGAATCCTGATGTTATTACCATTTTATGGGAAGGGAAATACACATTTTAAAAGTTGTTCCAGTTTAAAGAGGAGGACATTGATCTTTAGGAAGTTGCCCAAGATCACAAAACCTAGTAAATGTGCTCCTAGGGTTCTAGTCTAGGAATCTATCAATGGTCTTGACTATGACATGGTTCTGAGTCCCCTACCTTTCTGCTCTTTTTTATCTCCTTTGCCAAGAAAGGCTTTAATTAATCTATTCACACTGAGGTGCAGCTGTCTGATAAGCATCAATATGTAATATGCTGTGAGTACTAACTATTTCTTCCTTACCAAGCAACAATTTTTATTCATTTTCTCTGATTATAGACCCATTCATTGTTTATACAGAGTAGACATAAGACTTATGCCTGGAAAGCATGGTCACTACTGATAAACCATTATTCAGACAACAGTTACTGATCAATGCAGGGGATGTGTCACACGATTTGAGCGAATTAGATTACCTCTCTTGGGTTTATACATGGATAGTAGAAGAAAAAGAATCCTACTTTCTCTCTTTCATGACCATCAACAGGATTTGGTTGCTGGACATAGGAAGGACCTGTTAGAAAAAAGCAAACAAGCCCATTTATAGGTGGGCAAGAAACATAAACAGAATGTTTTCTGAAGAAGACAGATGAATGGCTAACAAACATGAAAAAATGCTCATCGTCCCTAATCATCAAAGACATGCAAGTCAAAACCACCCTGAGATACCACCTAAACCCATTAAGATTAGCTCACATCACAAAGCCTCAAAGCTGCAGATGCTGGCGTGGATATGGAGAGAAGGGAATAATTTTACACTGATGGTGGGATTGCAAATCAATACAGCCTCTATAGAAAGAAGTATGAAGAATCAAAGAGCTAAAAGTAAACTTTCATTTGATCCCAATCCTATGATAAGATATCTACCCAGAAAAAATAAAATTATTTTGCCATAAAGACATTTGCACCAGAATGTTCATCACAGCTCAATTCGCAATCTCCAACACATGAAATCAACCCAAGTGACCATCAACTCAGGAATGGATTAATAAACTGTGGTATGTGTATATCATGGAATACTATTCAGCCATAAAAAGATAGAGATTTTACATCTTTTGTATTAACCTGGACAGAGCTGAAGAACATTCTACTTTGTAAAATATCAAGAATAGGAAAGCAAGTACCCAATGTATGCAATACTAATATGAAACTAATAGATAAACAACTACAAGTGTATACAAGAGAAAAACACAACTAAATTCAGGGGGCATGGGGAGGAGAAGAAAAAGGAAGGAGGGGGATTGGTAAGCCCTCACATAATGGGTACAATGTAAGAGTATACAGCTCACATGCTGGGTGGAGGGCTCAACTACAACTCAGGCTTTACCTAACAAATGCAAATATTGTGACCTAATCATTTGTACCCTCATGTTAATCTGAAATTTAAAAAAAAAAAAGGAAAAGGAAAATCATATTTGTGAAGAGAATGAGATATACATGAAAAGAGAATAAAAGTTAAAGGAATAGACAGAAAAGAGAGGGGGAGAAAAGGCAAAAGAGCAAAAGTGGGAATTTTCTGACAGCATCAAATCTTCAGTTTCAGTATCTAATAGTTCTTCCTATTTTTTTTTTTGTCTTTTTTTATTCTGTGATTTCCTAAAGAATTTACGAGACAAAATTTTTTTATTATTGTTATTTATTTATTTAAATTTTAGTTGGATCTTTGATAAGGTAAGGACTTCCAACGCTTTCTCCCTTCAAACCTTCTTGTATGTTCACTAACCATGCAAAGGCCTAAGCACAGAAGTCTCCAAAGAGATTTTGGTGTCAATAAGCAATGTCAAAGGTATACCTTTGTGCGAGAGGCTTCCCACTCATCACATATGCTTGCAGACTTCGTCAATTCCCTGTTGCTCAGGGCTCCCTTACTTCATTGCATTCAATTCTCTGGACCAGTAAGTAGCCTCACAATGGCAATTCTGGGACATTTTATTCTACTGACATAGTATATTGTGCTGGAATGTTTTTAGGTGGGATAGTGACTCTGGTTATTCACAGTTTCTCCTGTAACTATTTTTTAACACCTTGCCTGTGTGATTCCTTTCTGGCTTTGATAGCATTTAGGTTTATAATTTTTTCATATTAGGAATGTCCTTGTTCCCTTCCTGTTTCTCCTTCAAAATATACCTCTTTACTTCCTGGTACATCAACACTTGGCTCTGATTCCGAAGATGAATTTTTTCTATGAAATTTATCCATATGAATACAGAAGATAGAAATATTGGTTAGATAATGATAGATGAGAGATATACAAACTGGAGGGATAGAATATAATATGAATGAACTGGAAACACCATGCCTGGATTTCAGAGACAGAAGAAAACTTAAATTTCATCATCAAAGTCAGCAAACCTGATTACCCGGAAGAACTTACAAATAAAATTTCTTAAATTGTGACTCATTTTATAATTGTCAATCATTCAGTTAATAAGGTTTAAAAGCATGTTACTGATGTTATAGATTATAATCCTAACATCAAATCATTTTCTTCATAGATCTACCTTATTTGACAAGTACTATACAAGGTGGTTTTAAAACTAATTGAGTATTGGAAATATAAATCTTAAAAGTCAATAGTGTATTTGCTATGGGGATATAGAATCGGAGTTTGCCTTTTTGGTTCAACAAAATAGTGGTCGGGTGCCTCAAGGAGGTAGAATGGAAATGCATACATGGGTTCATCCATTCTTCATTCAGATGAAAGCAAGCACAGGCTAAGGGAAATAGCAGGTCAGAACATTTGTAACAGTGTAATTAAAATCATAAATTATGAATTTTAAACCAGATTATGTGTGAAGTTAAATATGACTAGCCTTAATCGGTGGTGAAAAGTAGAACCATATGAATAAGGAGGTGGACTAATGGATGGTTGGATGGACGGATGGAGGGGAAGATGGATAAAGTAATCATTTAGAACAAATTAAGGCATTTGTCAATTGATATTTGTAAAACTGAAACAAACTTATATTTTTGTAGCAGAAGTTTTTGAGAAAACTAAGAATACTGTATCCTCTTGACTGCCAAGGATTTCTTTCTGTCAATGTCCTAAATATTCTACATAAATTCTTAGCTAAATATATTTCCATCAGCTTCTTGGGAAAAACCTTTGGGAAATTGTACTGAGCACTCTAACATGCTTATGGTACTTTCATAATGAGAATTTGTTTCAAATCACCTGCTTCTAGTCAGTTTTTTTTTTTTTTGTAGAGACAGAGTCTCACTTTATCACCCTGGGTAGAGTGCCGTGGCATCACAGCTCACAGCAACCTCCAACTCCTGGACTTAGGCGATTCTCTTGCCTCAGCCTCCCAAGTAGCTGGAACTGTAGGCACCCACCACAATGCCCGGCTTTTTTTAGTTGCAGTTTGGTCTAGTCAGTTTTAAATGGAAACACTTCTTAGATGGTCTACGTGTGGTACAATATCTTCTAACTTTAAAATGTTATTTTCCCAATTTCAGAGAGACATAGAGGTAAAAGAAAGAGTGAGTATGAATGGGTTAACTTTTTAATAAGACTACCCACGTTATCATGCAACTAACATCTATTAAGCTTATAATTTGCTAGGTGGTATGGGAGGTGTTGGGGTTAGAGATCTTATTAGCCAAATGTCTCTGCTCGTTAGAGTCTGGAAGAGGAGTCAAATATGTGGATGGTATAATGACATAGCTGTGTGCTGGGCTCACAAAAATGACAAAATCTGAGATTCATAAAGTAAACAATGTTTGTGCTGGATCATGATAGATAGGTCGACAGAGATAATGTTTGAAACACGAGTGTTGATCAGATCCCTAAGCTACTTCTTCTCATTTGGATCAAACATATTTCTCCCCTACATTAATATGACCCTGTCTCTTGCCCTAGGCGGTGGAGGGGACCAGTGATGATGTGAGTGGAGACCTTAAATGTGTTAGTGAGGTTTTCAGTGGTCCTTGGTACTATGTAATCTTCCAGATAGACAATATACTCTGAATAGCTTCTGGTCCAAGAAGAATGTGAAAACACATGGGGCTGACCTAATTCCAACCAGCAGTCTGAAGCCAAGTTCAGCAGATCCCAGCTGAGCCTCACCTGCAGCAGAGCTGCCCCACGCAAGGCCCAAGTGGAAAATAGAAATGTGTGCTGCTTTAAGACACTGCACTGGGTTTTGAGGTGGTTTTTTATACCTAATTATGCCACATACCTAAATAACACACATAAGAAAGTCTTGTGTAATAAGGAGAGGAACAGCATGTGAAACATGGCTATTATTTTGCTGTGATTAGACATTGACTGACTACAAGGGATAGGTAGGGATGAAAGACGCAGTTTGAGAACTGATTATAAACTAAAGAGTTGGACCAAATCTCATAGGCGATGGTACAGCATCAAGGCATTTTTTTAGTAAAAATGAAAAAAGTAAAATAATTACACTGCACAGAGGTCATCCTGAAATGCTATCTGGAAGGACATCTACATCTACTCATTTATTCAACAAATATTAACGAGCACCATGGATGTCAGATATTTGTGATGTATTAGGAAATGAAAACAAGACTTCTGCTCTTACCACTTGGTGGGGAAAATAAACAATAAGCAATTTCCTGTGATGTTTAGCATTATCAGAACATGATAATTCTATGGGAAAATAAAATAAAAATAGAGAATGAAAAAGAGGGATGCAATTTTAAAAGGTTAGTTGGGGTAGGTCTTGTTGAAAAGACTACATCATCTTGGAACACGCACTAATCAGAGATTCTTAAAGATTGGCAGCTATCATGTAGCTATAATGATCTAGCCAAAAAATTCACATAAATGACTCTGAAAGTAAAGCTATAAACTGTTTCTTAGAAAAAGCTTATGATTCACACAAATTGTAAAGCATCAGATCAAGAAAAATCGTAGAACGTCATGACTCCCATAATAACTGCAAAGATGTCTTCGTCAATATGTACATGGTTCTATTCTGTGATAAAATGATTCACGAGCAGGCCGTAAGAGCTGCTGCTGATGGAGCACCTGGCATTTTGTGATGAAGCATATTGTCCCCACCATAACGGGAGCCTTCACCAGTGAGAAATGGTGGTTTGTGCTCACTGAGGCATGCAGCAGAACCTTGGCAGTCAACTTGGCATTCTGAGTTACCTTCATGCTAGAGAATTCAAACACTCTGCCAGGCCTTTATCCAGGAAACAGTTGCATAGACTCTGTGTGGTTTCAAGTTACATTTTTTATTAAGAAAGATGGTATGAAATTATTTGAGTGCTACGGAAAGGTCCAAAGCTCTCACTTTGCTTTACGGTAGACACAGCATGGATCAGTGGATCTTTGTATTTTATTATAAGTGGAAATATACTGGTAGTCACTGCATAATATTAATGCTGTGGTGTAATCCTGGCTTGGCCTTTCCTCCATGAAAACCAAAATACAAAATTGAGGCATTGAAGGCATGTTGTCCCTGAGCATGGCTGACGCTGACAAGCACAGGGCCGTGGTGAGATCTGAAGAAGGATTGAGTTGTGCTGCATCCCTCTGAAAGCCATGCGATAATCTCCTTCCATTCTTAAAGTGACGTCAAAGGGAGGAAACGTGATAAAAAGACCAGATTGACACTGATGGCTTTCAGAATAGAAGCTGTATCCTCTTAACAGCAACAACAGCAACAAGAAAGATTTCTAAGTAGAAACTGTCTCTCTAAACAAGTTTGGAAATAAAAGTCTCAGCACTAGACAATTTCCTCTGCTGCCCTGGTTTGGTTAGAGAGAAGGATCATGAGGGACGTCTGGGGCAAAGGGAGCCTAAGGAAGCCCTTCAAGGTCTTCACTACCCTAGAATGCCAGGGGAAAGCAACATGGAAGGGCTTTCTGGTCAGGCTGGGCAAGACGCAGATGCCGTTACTTGAGGCATGCCCATAAGGAGCACAGGCCTCTCAGTAGCCCCTCTCTTGATGACCACTTCCAAGGGCCTGACAGGACAAGTGAAAGCTCAGTGGATCCCCCTGTGATGGGGGTGGGAGCCACAAAGCCAGATGTCTGTCCTGTGTCACAATGGCACGTAGGTGCCTGGAATATCCCACTGGGGAGAAGACGCAAAGAAAGGGAAATCTCGAATTGAGTAAAGTTTAAACTGAAATGATTATGATACTCTGAAGTGGACACAAATACATAGAGTTAGAAACATTAAATTTTCTGCCACTACATATTATTGTATAGTAGCTCTAAGTAAAGATTTAATTAAGTTAAAGAAAAGGAAAGGAGTTGTATTTTTGTGCATTTGAGTCTGTGGCTTCAAAATTTCCACTTGTTCCATTAGGAATTACTTAGTCACAATCAGCACTTCACAAATATTTCCTAGTTATCTATTAAAGTAGCTGGCATCTGTTTTAACAAAAAAAAAAAAAGGAGCATAAATTTTATGGCACTGATCCTTCCTAAAAAGGACCCCTGTTCCTGGGTAAAAAATATTTCCCTGAGAAAAAGCACAAAGTACTTAGTTTCTCCTCTTATCTTTCATCAAGGATTATGGAAAGGAGCAAACGTTTACTTATGAGACAAATACTCATATTTGCAATGCAACAAGACTTATTCAAAAGACAACACCCCAGAAACAGAAAACATAGCCCCATTTTATTCATGATATTCTCTCTTGTCACTTTCAAGAGTGAGTCTGAGTATGAGATATTTTTCCATTTCCTTTAACTTGGAGCTTGTTGTGTACCAAGATGGTAATACTCTACCCTAGTCCTCTGGTTTCTTTGTTTCTCTGTTCCCCTCCTCTCCCTCTCTGCAGGAGCACCTCGGAGATGGGTATTGGACATGACATCTGGACAGCAACCGCCCTCTGCACCAGCCCTCAGCTTCCCACTTTGACCCCCAAAGTAGCATTTTTCTACTTCCATTAGGAGAGCTGCTTTCTGTCTCTGTCTTGGCACCTGTGAGCTATTCTTAAGAAAGGAACCATTTTTCCCCAAATGATCCTGTGGATCCCATGAATTCCCCAGCCCATTCTATGCCTGCAGCTTCTTCACAGTGACAGCTCCTGCTGCACACAGACACACACACACACACACACACATGCACACACAGCCCTCCACAGATTGGAAATTGCGGTTAGTAGGAAGTTTCAGTTTTTATAGCAGTTCTCCTTTGCTTCCTTGCATTTCCTGGCTCTGCAATCAAACATCATATAGACACTAATTCCTTTGAAAAAAATGATTATTGTAGCAAAGATTTAGGTGGGTTTTCTAAGTTTTCCCTAGATTTTTCTGATGCTGAATGAAAGTCCCCAAAGTCTTATTTCTCTTATAAATAAGCATAAATCAATAACATATTTCCAACCAAGAGTGAAAAATGAATTTTTAGACCAGTTTTCATTTTTACAGTATTTGGCCATTTACCCCAAACAATAAATCTTGGCCCAATTGCTATTTCTACAGAGGTTTTGGTGAATCCTCCATATCTAAGATTTCAATTAAGGCATTCTGGGTTGGGGCTATGTGTTTTAGTGGTAATAAACAATGGTTCTAGATTTTTTTTAATTTCAGTCAACTTAAACAATCATTCATATACCAAGGAAGTATTCCATACACCCCAACGTTGGCCTACCTCCTGGGCATATGCCTGGGTGAAGGAATTAACTACAACTCGGATGTTACCTAACAAATGCAAATAGCGTAACCCAATCGTATGTACCCTCCTATTAATCTGAAATTTAAAAAAATACTGACACCAGAAAAAAAGAAGTCACGCATATGGTCAGTTTTCAAAATTTGAATACTCCCCAAAGAAGGCAAATATATGCCAAGTTGTTAGTCTCTTACTGTACCAAATTTATAAATCAAGCTTTATCATAGGTAAGAGTATATAGAAAAAAAACAGTGTATTTGGGCTTTGGTGAGCGCTGGCCACAGTTTCAGGCATCCATTGAGGATCCTAGAATATATCCTTATTGGATAAAGGGAGATTACTATAATGTACTAAGAAAAAGGCTGAGTCTTGTTTCTATCTTTATTTATTAATTTTAAAATGTTTTATTTTTAATTATTATGGGTACAAAATAGTTGTATATATTTATCTCTCTATAAATGTGTGTATGTGCAGTTGTACTCCTATGTGCCTGTATATCATATACACTGAGTGTACATTTTTCTGCTTGAGAAGACAAAACAAAATTTTCTTCCTTTTTCTTGGGACTGTATACTTTCACCATATACTCTTATGCCATCTCTTCTATATTTCTGGTGCTAAATTGGAATTTTATGCCATCTCTTGAGTCTGCAATTGACTTCAAAATAATGAGGCTCCTTTCTACTTGACACAGCTCCTTCTATACATCCAGGCAGTGTTTAAGTTATTCCTTTATAACTTGAGCAAGATGACTTGACATCAATATTATCTACCTAGCCACTTAGGTCTTGAGGAGGGAGGGTAGATGCCAAAGACAGGTGGTAAGCATCTGCCATTTGCTAAGTTGGTTTCTCTGCACAGTTTTTCTCTCTGTTGCAGATTCTTCTTTGAGGGCCAGTTCTACTGAAGAGGAAGCGTATCTTCTCTCAGGAGGGAGGGTAGATTGCCAAAGGATGTCTCTCAAATAGCCTCTCTTGCCTGTCAGCCACTCTGGAAAAGAAAATGTCAGACAGAGAAGAAGCTTTTTGATTCATGTGGCTACTATATTCTGGTAAAATCAGCTGCAAAAAATTGGTCTCTCTGTTCTCTCTCTCTCTCTCTCCCCTGCCTAACTTATCCCAACTACTTCTTCTTTTTTTTTTTTTTTTGAGACAGAGCACCAAGTTGTCACCCTGGGTAGAGTGCTGTGGCATCACAGCTCACAGCAACCTCCAACTCC
>CAUYRH010086643.1:0-27707 GCA_963574655.1 Perodicticus potto | reverse complement strand
TGAAAGGAGTGTGTCAGAATATTTGGTAATACTTGAGGAATTTTCATTTATGATATCCTCTAGTAAGGCTCCATTCCTTTGGGGGGTTTTTTCTTCTCCTTCTGGGATACCTATAACTTGTATGTTTGAATGCTTCATGAAGTCCCATAATTCTGTCAGCGAATGTTCTGCTTTCTGTCTCTTTAACTGCCTGAATTAGCTCAAGAACTTTCTCCTCTACCTCTGATACTCTTTCTTCTGCATGGTCTAATCTGTTATTGATAACTTCTACTGCATCTATTCAATTCCTTAAGCTCTGCTATATCCTTTCTATATTCTTCAGAGCATTCATCTTTTATTTGATTCTGTTTTTCAATTTCCTTTTGGTTATTTTCTGCTGTCTCAGCAATTTCCTTCATTGTTTTTATCATCTATATTTTAAATTCCCCTTCTGTCATTTCTAACATTTTTTTATAGGTAGAATCTTCTGCAGTAGCTACCTCATAATCCCTTGGTGGGGGAGGGGGTTTTTCTGTTATGGTTTTTCATGTTGTCAGGATTTTTCTGTTTCTTCCTTATGTGTGTTTTCTTTTTGTCTGTTTCCTTGCCCTACTTTTTCCTTTTATTTCCTCTTGCTCTTTAAGGTGTTGAAGTAAAGGACTAAAAGAATGAGAAGAGTGAAGAGCAAGAAGGGATAAAAGATAGAAAAAAAGAGACAGGAAAGGGGGTGAGTAAAAGGGAAGACTGACAAAAAAAATAGAGGAACAGAGAGATAAGAGTAATAGAGGTGTACAGTAGGATACTTGACCCACACCCACATTTCCCAATCTCTGGGGGGGGGGCTGGGTTGGGTGGATCCTTTGATGTCTGTAGCTTTTGACAGCCTGAGTAGACACAGGACCCCACCTCTACCAAATAGTGAAGCAAAACAAAATACTATAAATCAAACCAAAACAAACAAATGAAAAACCTTAAGAGATGAAATTGGGGGAAAAAAAACAACAGGGGCTGAAAAACTAGTAAAAATGAAGCCCTTATTATTAAAGAAGGAAAAATGAAAAATTATATTTACATGAGAAAAGTGAAGAAAAAAAGAAAAAAAAAACTAGGGTGAAAAGTTGAAAAAAATTTTTTTAAAGAAAAACAAACTGTACACACACATTTATGTATGTATATGTATATATCTTGCTGAATATTGCCTGGGCAACAGGTGATCTTCTGAGGTATGAGATGCTAATCACAATGTTGATACAGCTATATGATAAAAAAAAAATCTGCAAGGAAGGCCTTTCCTGTGTGCAAACTCACACTGCTGCTGTAGCTGCTGCCGCCACAGCCAGCCGGCCTCTAATTGATTGCAAACACTTGCTGCTCCTCCACTGCTTTTGTCCTCCTCTGGGGGTCCTGAAGTCTCCCACTACCTCCCTATGCCCACAAAGGGATGTTTCTGTGTAGAGCCCACAAGCCAGAGGTGCCTGGAGTCTTCTCTCCCCAATCGCACTGAACCCAGTTGCAAAAATGTTGCTCCACCTCTGAGGTTAAATTACTCATCTTCCAAACTTCTATCAGCTATGTTGTTTCAACTTTGTTAGAGTTAATTACACACTGTTATTGGAACTATAATTGCCTTCCATTTTACTGATTGACTTAGTCCAGCATTTGAAAATCCATTAATTATTTTAAAATTTTATTATATTTTTTAATTTGAGTCACTGAGGAATCAAATACTGTAACTGTCACCATAATTAAGGTGATGACATTAAATATTTTCAAGTTGAAAAACAATGTAACTAGTGCAAAAGTTCTTTCAGATAGATTCTTTTCATACACAGCCAATTGTCTAAAGTCTTGGATAGTGAGTAAGAGAAGAGAATAATAGATGTCTACCAACCTTATTTCTACCACACTTTCCTTTGTGCTTTTCATACAGGCAATCTCCTGTCCTTGATCCTCCCTAGACTATCACTGGAATAAAGGCCTCTCTGCTGAGTCTTTGTGCCTGTGTTCCTGCTTCCTTCATTAGGTGTCTCATATGATCAAATCTTGTATCTTCTTCTGAACATTCATCAAAATCTCTATCTCACTTCTATTCTCATTGCTATTATGGAAGTATTTCCTTTTATTTATCTTCATTATAAATGAATGGGACTTGGAGTGGTTAAGAAAAGTGCTCAGTTTATTGTGTTGAAGTAAAAGATTTTTGGTTTTGGATACCAGAGAACTGCCTAAAAGCTTTATTTGGTTTCTTTTCTTTTCATCTAATTGGGATTTACCATTAGCTAATAGTCAAATACCAAACCCCTAGAAACAAAACTATCAGTAATAAAAAATTATATGCTTTGATAACAAGCATATATATTTAAGAATTCAAATAAGCTGTAAGTCATTGCGTATTTGGATAAGCAAAGCATGGAGTAAGGCAACTAGACAAGGCAGATTCAGAAACCTTTCAGGATTAAGAGGCATATTCTAAGTTCTAAAAAGAAGTGATAAAAACTAATGTTCTGGTTTTGTTTTTTACATTAGTGTTTCTCTTTCCTTATACTAGAAGGTTCTGTGGTTAAGCTCCAACTCCATTTACTGCAGCATCCTCCACTCCCTGGCATCCCCACATATACATACATAATTACATTCTGGTAATGATACTCCTAGGCTTCCAGTAGAAATATAATTTGTAAAGAAAGAGAATCCACTATCCACTACCAACATTATATAATCTCATATCCCATAATAAGTAGTTAGAAAGAAAGGTTATCACAAGTGTAAAAAGCATAGAGGTTTGTATATCTGGGGGGCAGAATTCCCATCCACTGCATTTTGGACTCATCTAGTCCCAACATCCTTTTACCAAATACACACTTCAGCGTCTAGGTGTCCATGCACAGGATTAAAGTCATGTAAATCTTACATTGAAAATGGGGGAAAAGTTCAAGAAATAAGCTTTGATCCCTACGTAGAAAGGAAAGTAGGATGTCAACAAATGACCCTATTTTTTTTTTCTATACAAAATGCTTATATTTGGAAGACTGTGTGGTCTGGTGTTCGGAAGGGCACTTCACCCCCAACCATGGAGCTGCAAAGAGAGACAACAGAAACCAGCCTCTGCTGAGTCCACCCCTGCATCACCCTGCGCAGACCAGGGCCTCTCTGTTTTCAGTGTGGGTGACAGACAGTGGGTATCTTACCATCCAGGATGTACCCTGAGAACCCACGTGACTTCCGTGGTGCCCAGGCCCTCAGCTCTTCCCGAACCTGATCCATGTGTATCAACACACACACTCTGACTCTATGGAAAGCACAGCAGAGCCTAGTTGCATCTGCCAGGTTCAAAAAGGTGTTCTGTACATCTGTCACTTCTGCTCTCCATCTTCCTTCCTCTGTTTCCCAGTCTTAGTGTCCACCCTTCTCAGTCAGGGACAGGAGGCCCAGGGAGAATCTGGCCTCAGGTCCTCTCCTAAGGTACAAGGGGGAAAAAAAACCCTATGAGGCATATGCCCCGGGGACCCCCTCCTCTCACTGGGCAAGACCAGGAGTTTGGGAAAGAGACCTGCCTCTCAACAAGGCAAAACAATTTTTTTTTATTGTTGGGGATTCATTGAGGGTATAAGAAACCAGGTTACACCAATTGCATTTGTTAAGTAAAGTCCCTCTTATAATTGTGTCTTGCCCCCAAAAGATGTGTCACACACCGACCTTCCCCTCCATCCTTCCCTCTCTTTGCTCTTCCTTTCCCTCACTCCCCTCCCTCCTTCTCTCTTTCTCTGCTCTCCCCGTCCTCCACCCTCACCCCCCACCATGTACTAGGTCATTAATTGTCCTCATATCAAAATTGAGTACACAGGATTCGTGCTTCTCCATTCTTATGATACTTTATTAAGAATAATGTGTTCCATTTCCACCCAGGTTAATATAAAGGATGTGAAGTCTCCATCTTTTTTAGTGACCGAATAGTATTCCATGATGTACGTATACCACAGCTTGTTAATCCATTCCTGGGTTGGTGGGCATTTAGGTTGTTTCCACATTTTTATGATTGTAAATTGAGCTGCTATAAACTGTCTAGTGCAAATGTCCTTATGGTAAAAGGATTTTTTGCCTTCTGGGTAGATGCCCAGAAGTAATGGGATTGCAGGATCAAATGGGAGGTCTAGATTGAATTCTTTGAAGGTTCTCCATACTTCCTTCCAAAAAGGTTGTATTAGTTTGCAGTCCCACCAGCAATGTAAAAGTATTCCTTTTTCTCCACATCCATCCCAGCATCTGCAGTTTTGAGATTTTGTGATGTGGGCCATTCTCAATGGGCGAAAATTTTGTAAATGACATCTCAGGGTAGTTTTGATTTGCATTTCTCTAATAATTAGGGAAAATGAGCATTTTCTCATATATTTGCTAGCCATTCGTCTGTCTTCTTTAGAGAAGGTTCTATTCATCTCTCTTGCCCATTGATATATGGAATTGTTGGCTTTTTTACGTGGATTAATTTGAGTTCTCTATAGATCCTAGTTATCAAGCTTTTGTCTGATTCAAAATATGCAAATATCCTTTCCCATTGTGTAGGGTGTCTATTTGCTTTGATTTTTGTCTCCTAGCTGTACAGAAGCTTTTCAGTTTAATTAAGTCCTATTTGTTTATTTTTGTTGTGGCAATTGCCACGGCAGTCTTCTTCATAAAGTCTTTCCCCAGGCCCATATCTTTCAGTGTTTTTTCTATGCTATCTTTGAAGATTTTTATCATTTCATGCATTAAATTTAAGTCCTTTATCCATCTTGAATCAATTTTTGTGAGTGAAGAAAGTTATGGGTCCAGTTTCAGTCTTTTACATGTGGGTATCCAGTTCTCCCAATACCATTTATTGAATAGGTATTCCTTCCCCCAGTGTATATTTTTGTTTGGTTTATCAAATATCAGGTGGTTGTAAGATGTTAGTTTCATTTCCTGGTTTTCTATTCGATTCCAAATGTCTATGTCTCTATTTTGGGGCCAGTACCATGCTGTCTGGACCACTATGGCCTCATAGTACAGCCTAAAATCTGGTATGCTGATGCCCTCAGCTTTGTTTTTATTACTAAGAACTGCTTTAGCTATATGGGTTTTTTTCCTGGTTCCATACAAAACAAAGAATCATTTTTTCCAAGTCTTGAAATTGGTATTTTAATAGGTATGGCGTGGAATCTGTAGATTACTTTGGGAAGTATAGACATTTTAACAATGTTGATTCTTCCCAGGCATGAGCATGGTATCTTCTTCCATTTGTTAATATCCTCTGCTGTTTCCTTTCTTAAGGTTTCATAATTTGCATTATAGAGGTCCTTCACCTCTTCACCTAGGTATATTCCTAGGTATTTCATTTTCTTTGAGGCTATGGTGAAGGGAGTTGTGTCCTTAATTAGTCTCTCATCTTGGCTGTTATTGGCATATACAAAGGCTACTGACTTGTGGACATTTATTTCATATCCTGAGACATTACTGTATTTTTGGATGACTTCCAGAAGTCTTGTGGTTGAGTCTTTGGGATTCTCTAAATATAAGATCGTATCATCGGCAAAGAGGGAGGATTTGACCTCCTTTGCTCTCTTTTGGATGCCCTTTATTTCCTTCTCTTGCCTAATTGTATTATTGGCTGGAACTTCCAGCACTATGTTGAATAGTTATGGTGACAGAGGACAACCTTCTCTGGTTCCAGTTCTAAGTGGAAAAGCTTTCAGTTTTACTCCATTCAGTAAAATATTAGCTGTGGGTTTGTCATAGATGGCTTCATTCAGTTTAAGAAGTGTGCCACCTATGCCTATACTCTTCAGTGTTCTAATTAGAAAAGGATACTGGGTTTTGTCAAATGCTTTTTCTCCATCAATTAAGAGGATCATATGGTCTTTGTTTTTGCTTCTATTGATAACGTTTATGGACTTGCATATGTTAAAACAGCCTTGCATCCCTGGGATGAAACCTACTTGCTCATGATGTATAACTTTTTTGATGATAAGCTGTAATCTATTGGCTAAGATTTTGTTGAGAATTTTTGCATCTATATTCATTAGTGAAATTGGTCTGAAGTTTTCCTTTTTAGTTGAGTCTTTTCCTGGTTTTGGTATCAGGGTGATGTCTGCTTTGTAGAACGTGTTGGAGAAGATTCCTTCCTCCTCAATTTTTTGGAATAATTTCTGCAGTATGGGAATAAGCTCTTCTTTGAAGGTTTGATAGAATTCTGGTGTGAAGCCATTGGACCAGGGCATTTTTTTGTTGGGAGATTTTTTATTGTTTCTTTGATCTCAGTACTTGAAATTGGTCTGTTCATGAGATCTATTTCTTCCTGGCTAAATCTAGGGAAAGGGTATGATTCCAAATATTGATCCATTTCCTTCACATTGTCAAATTTCTGGGCCTAGAGTTTCTGGTAGTATTCAGAGATAATCTCTTGTATCTCTGGGGCATCAGTTTTTATTTCCCCTTTATCATTTCTGATTGAAGTTACTAGAGATTTTACTTTTCTATTTGTAGTTAATCTGGCCAAAGGTTTATCTATTTTATTTAATTTTTCAAAAGAACAACTCCTTGGTTCATTAATTTTCTGAATGATTCTTTTGTTTTCAATTTCATTAATCTCTGATTTAATTTTGGATATTTCTTCTCTTCTGCTGTGTTTAGGCTTAAATTGTTCTTTTTCAATTCCATAAGATGGCTTGTGAGTTTGTTGATGCACTCTCTTTCTATTTTTCAGATATAGGCATCTAAAGTGATAAATTTTCCTCTCAGGACTGCTTTTGCAGTATCCCACAGGTTTTGGTAGCTTGTGTCTTCATTATTGTTTTGCCAGAGGAAGTTAATGATTTCCTCTTTTATTTCTTCCTGCACCCTACTGTCATTCAGCATAAAGTCATCTAATTTCCATGCCTTTGTACAGGGTTGAATGTTTTTGTTGGAATTGAGTTCCACCTTTAATGCCTTGTGCTCTGAGAACATACAAGGAAAAATTTCAATTCTTTTGATTCTGTTGAGGTTTGTTTTGTGTCCTAGATTATGATCAATTTTGGAGAATGTTCCATGGGCTGAATAGAAGAATGTATATTCTTTAACTTTGAGATGGAGTGTTCTATGTATATCTATCAAGCACAGTTGTTCTAGGGTCTCATTTAAGTCTCTTATATCTTTGCTTAATTTCTGTCCAGCTCTGTTTAAGAGGAGTGTTAAAGTCCTCCGTTATTATGGTGTTATAGGATATCATATTATTCAGACTAATTAAGGTCTGTTTCAAGAATCGGGAAGCATTTAGGTTGAAAGCATAAATATTTAGAATTGAAATGTCTTCTTGTTGTATTTTTCCCTTGGCCAATATGAAGTGACCATCTTTGTGTTTTTGACTTTAGTTGCTTTAAATCTACATGTATCTGAAAATAAGATTGCGACCCCTCTTTTCTTCTGAATTTCATTTACTTGAAAAATTGTCTTCCAACTCTTAACTCTGAGCTTTAATTTGTCTTTTGAGTTTTCATTTGCTGTGTTTCCTGCAGACAGCAAATGGATGGCTTGTATTTTTTAATTCAATCAACCAATGTGTTTTATTCATCTTATTTTGCGAAAGTCTATTTCTTAGTTTTATCTTTTGTATCTTTGTGGAAGCTACATTCTTCCCTTTAATTTCTGAGTGCTTACTTTGCTGGTGGTCCATTGTGATGGTCAGTGTATAGAACAGGTTGAAGTATTTCCTATTGAGCTGGTCTTATTGTGGCAAATTTCCTCCATGTTTGGATATCAGTAAAAGATTTGATTTCTCTGTCAATTTTAAAGCTTAGCTTAGTGGGATATAGAATTCTAGGCTAGAAATTATTCTGTTTAAGTAGATTAATGGTAGATAACCATTATCTTCTGGCTTGAAAAGTTTCATTAGAGAAGTCTGCAGTTACCCTGATGGATTCGACCCTATTGGTCAGTTGGCCTCACTCCTGGAAGCTTGAAGATCCTTTTCTTTTGTCTTGACTTTGGATAGATTCATCACCATGTGTCTTAGAGGAGCTCTATTACAGTTGAGATGATCTGGGGTCCCCCTCTGAAAGGAGTGTGTCAGAATCTTTGGTGATATTTTGGAAATTTTCATTTATAATATTCTCTAGTATGGCTTCCATTCCCTTGGGGCATTCTTCCTCCCCTTCTGGGATACCTATAATTCTGTCATTGAACTTTCTGCTTTCTCTCTCTTCTTTTCTGTCTCTTTAACTATCTGAGTTATCTCAAGACCTCTGAGATTCTTTCTTCTACATGGTCTGATATACTGTTGATACTTTCTATTGCATCTTTAAGTTCCCTACTTAACTGTTTCAATTCCTTCAGCTCTGCTCTATCCTTTCTATATTCTTCATATCACTCATCTCCTATTTGATTCTGTTTTTGGATTTCCTTTTGGTTATTTTCCATTTTCTCATCAATTTCCTTTAGTGTTTTCATCATCTGTATTTTGAATTCCCCTTCTGTAATTTCTAACATTTCTTTATAGGTAGAACCTCACAGTCCCTTGGGAGGTTGCTCTGGACTGGTTTTTCATGTTGCCAGGATTTTTATGCTGATTCTTCCTCATGGGTATTTTCTTTTATCTATTTCCTTGCCCTAATTTTTCTTTCACTTCCTCTTGCTCTTTAAATTACCGTGCCTCTGGCCTAAGGTGTTGATGAGTCCTTTTGGTACAGGACCAAAAGGATGAAAAGATTGAAGGGCAAGAAGGGAAGGAATATTTTTTAAAAATAAAGAAGAGAAAGGAGAGGGGGTGAATAAAAGGGAACATTGACAAAAAGATGATAGGCACAGAAAGAGGGAGATAGGAGTAATAAATGTGTATAGTAGGGTACTTTGACCCAACCTTAAAAACCCCCAACCTCTGGGGGTGCTGGGTTGGGCAGTTCCCTTGAGGTCAGAAGCTCTTTGCCAGCCTGTTCAGACACAGTACCCCACCTCCATTAAATAGAGAGGAAAGACAAAAGTACTGTAGATCAAACCAAACCAAACAAACAGAAAAACTCATGGGATAAAATTGGGGGAAAAACCAAATAATAGGGGCAGAAACACTAGCAAAAATAAAGATTCTTATTGTTAAAGAAGGCAGCAATGGAAAATTATATTTAAACTAGAAATATGAAGAAAGAAAAGAAAAAAAAAGAAAAATCTAGAGGGAAAATGTTGAAATTAAAAAAAAAAAACCAAACCAAAAAGCAAAGCAGTATTTATATCTTGCTGAATAGTATCTGGGCAACAGGTGAAATTCTAGGGTTCTAGATGTTAATCACAGTGCTGATACAGCTGTATGAGATGGAGACTGGAGGCCTCTGCTGATTTCTCAAACCCTGCAGGGTTAGAAGCCTAAATCTCTCCTCAGCCCTCTTAAAAGACACTTTACACCATTAATCTTGACTGAGCAGAAGCTTTCTCAGGAAAGCACTTGTCACTGGGATGTCTCCTGAAGTGGCTGCCCATTTATCCAGTGCACCAAAACCAGTCTCACTCTATGCCCCTGAGGGGTGAGGCTGCAAGGCAGCCCTGCTACTGCCAAATACTGAAAGCTCTGCTCTTCCCCAGTGTCTCAGTCCTGGACTTTGGCACTACTCAGTCACTACATCACTCGCCCAAGTTCTCTCAGGCTGAGCCTCACTCTGCGACCCTGAGGGTGGAGCCTGCAGGGGCAGCTGTCCCACAATGGCTGCACCCACAGCCTACAGCGAAACAATATTAGCACCTTTCTGGCTCAGCGGCTCAGCCCAGGGCCCTCGACAACACTTAAAGTTATCTCACCCAAATTCTCTCGAGGTAGTTCAACCAAGTGCCCAAGTCCAAAAAAACAAAACAGCCCACAGGGAAGGCCTTCCCTGTTTGTAATCTCGCTGCAGTTGTAGTTACAGCACTGGCAGCCTCGGCCTCAGACCAAACAAACACAACCACTTGCCAGTTATCCACTTCTTTTGTCCTCCTCCTGGGGTTCAGAAGTCTCTTGCTGTCTCCCAACATCCCCAAAGGGATGTTTCTCCAGAGATGCCGGGAGTCTTCTCTCCCTAATTTCACTGAGCCCAGTTGCATAGAAGCTGTTGCTCGGCTGCCATCTTGCTCCCCGGTTACCAAAAACAATTTTTTTTAAAGGAAAAAGATCAAAGAACCAACCTAAAAGGATAAACAAAAAGCAACTGGGCCAGCAGGGAAGAAGGCAGGGTGGCCCTTAGAGGCTCCTTTGCCAAACTCAGCCTCTCACCATGCAATTCAGCTAGCAGGCACCAGGAAGATTCCCACATACTCTCCAAGGAGCATCATCTGATTGCAGCAGTCACATGCTGCATGTCATGCCAACAGGCAATATCACCATCAGGGAGCAACTTATCAGTGGCTGCAGTACAGCCAGGATCTGGGCAGCCAGGGTCACAGAGTAGCCCGACAGGAAGACCAGGGTCAGGACACCATACAGTACAAAGAATAGCTGGGTCATCAGCTCCCCTCTCGGATATGCCAGCTGTTCCTCCTTGCCATGCTGCAGTAAGTGGGCCTGGAGACCCAATATTTCTAAGGCTGTCCAGAAGGCTCAGAACCTGTCTGGAAAAGGCCACCCCAAAGATGGCACCTGCAAGTCAGCCTCTGCAAGGTGGGCTTCTGGCTCCCTGCTCAGACTGGGGACTCTGAAAGTAGGACCTTTGTCTCCCCCTCAGACTGTAGAGTCTAGGAAGTTAGGCACTCTGTCTCCCCTCATCCTGGGGATTCTGAAGGGAGGAAGGGTGTCTCCACAGTCAGACTAGAGCTCCCACCTCTGTAGCTCTATACATGAGGTGTGAGACCCAGTAACTAAGATAAGGCCTATGGCATAGGGTCTATCCACATTCCCCTACACACTGGCAACCAGGGAGGACTGTAACTGGCTACCTGGGTTCATCAGATGGACTAGGGTATGTAGAGATGGGCAGTTCTGTGCTCTGGACAGCCAGGAGATGTGTGGTGGCTACAATTCCTGACTGGAACCCCCTGCCCTGGCCTAGGTCTGTGTGTATGCCTGTATAGCTGTCATTATCTGAAGCTTTCCTGTGCTCACCCACAGTGCCAGGAGCTGTACTGTGAGAAACCCCACAGCCCCTCCCTGCAGACCACTGAACATCTACCTTTTGTGTGGGTTAACTTGGGGGAAAGTTGGTTGGAGGGGCTTGGCTGGGAGTGACATTGGCAGAACTCCAGGAAGTGGGCAGAACAAGGCTTTCCATGCAGTTCCTGCTGGCCTGGCTCCTGGGAATTGCCCAGTCAGCGTCTGGGTCTCAAGCAGCCCTTCCAAGTGTTTAGGACTTGGCTGGGAACCTCCTTTTCTAATATTATTGCCCCCAGGTAGAGAATAAGCTGGATTGGCAATTCAGTCCCAACCTTGAGAGCCAAAAAACAAGATGACATGATTCTCTCAAGGCTACAGAAAGCTAAGAAAGGGGAGAAAGGAGAAGTTTGCTGGAGGTCAGACCCCACCTATTTTTAGTTAAGGAAGCAGACAATTTTAGAAAACTAAGGGTTTAAATTGTAGCTCTAAAGAATGAGTCAGCAGACTAAGTGAAATTTACAACTTTAAACCTAGGGAGTATAATTCATCCAAATTTGTATATACCTACACATAAGTGTACTAGTAAATACATGTCTGTATATGTATATAGGTAAACACACACATACAATTGAACTTTGAATAACCCATGTTTGAACTGTGCAGGTGCACATATACATAGGTATTTTTAAACCAAACACAGATTGAAAATATATTTACAGGTTGCAAAACCTGCTCATACTGAGGAATGAATTTTCATACATGCAGGATTTACGGGGTCTACTATGGAACTTGAGTATACATGGACTTATGTATACTGGTTGTCCTAGAGCCAATTTCCCTATGTACACTGACGGATGATATATACATATATATATTTTCACCTACAGATTTCCTCTGAATAGAAGCTAACAGAGACTGGCAGTGCCCAGATCATTAAATTTTTTTTCCAACTTAGTTAAGGTACAATTGACAATAAAAATTGTATATATCTAAGGCATACAATATTGATAAACATGTATAGACTTTGAAATGATTACCACAGTCAGCTAATTGACAGATCCTTCCCTTTTACATAGTTATCTGTTTTTTGTGTGTGTGTATGTGGTGAGAATACTTGACATCTACTCTCAGAAAATTTCAAATGCACAATAGATTATTATTAACTATAGTTACCATGCTTTGCTTTAGATCCTCAGAACTTATTCATCTTATAATTAAAAGTTTGCATCCTTTGACTAACACTCCCTCTTTCCCCCACTCCCTGACCCCTCATAACTACCTTAAACTCTTTGCTTCTATGAATCAGACTTGTTAGATTCCACATGTAAGCAAGATTATTTAGGATTTGTTTCTGTGTCTAGCTTATTTCACTTTGCATAAAGTCCTTTAGGTTCGTCCATGCCACAAATGGCAACATTTCCTTTTATAAGGCTGAATAATGGTAGTCTATTCTATATATACCATATTTTTTTCATCCATTCATCTAACAGTGGACACTTTGATTCCCTATCTTGGTTGTTATGAATAATGCTACAATCAGCATGGGAGTGCAGATATATCTTCAAGATACTGATTTAATTTACTTTGGATTATATACCCAGAATTGAAATTGCTAAAGAATTCTATTAGAAGTTCTATTTTTGATTTTTTGAGGAAACTCAATAATTCCCCTACTTGCTATACCAATATATATTCACACCAATAATACATAAGAATTCACTTTTCTCCATATCCTCTTCATCACTTATCTTTTGGCTTTTGGATATTAATGGCCGTTGATATCTCATTTTGCTTTTAGTTTGCATTACCCTGATGACTAGCGATGTTTATTTTCTGCATATAGCTGTTGGCCATTTGCATGTCTTCTTTGAAGAAATGTTGTTCAGATTATTTGCCCAAGCAATTTATTTTTATGCTATTGAAGAACAACAACAACAAAAAAGCATGATGCTTAAGATTAAGATTGCTTTAGCTGTCCCATTTTGGTTGTTCCATAAAGATTTTAAAATTTCAGTTTTTGTGGGAAATGCCACTAAAATTTTGATGGAGATTGCATTGAATCTGTAGACCACTTTAGGTAGTGCAAACATTTTAACAATAAGGATTTTTCTGATCCATGATCATGGAATACCATTTTATTAATTTGTGACTTCTTTAATTATTTTGTCTTTTAATCTTTAACTGGAAGGATAAGTGATTTACAAGCACCTGTAAAGTATTAAAGCTTTTACTAGTCTGAGAAAATCTTTCTTTCTCCGTTTCTGAAGTATAGTTTTGTTGGGTAAAGTATTTTGGTTGACAGTTTTGTTTTGTTTTTTCCTTTCAGCATTTTACATACATCGTCTCAATCTCTGCTGGTCTGAACAATTTCTACTGAGAAAGTTCTGATTATAGCTTTGTAAAGGTTTTTTTTTGTTGGTGGAGTAGATGTTGACTACTAATTTTCTTGGGCAATAGTAGTTAAATTTAAACTAAGAGAAATTTGATGTTAATATTACGTTTTTTATGCCTGGATGAATTTTTAAGACATTATTCTTTCTTGTTAAATTTAAAGAGTTAGATATAGCCTTCCCTAAACAATTATTTAGGCATTTGAAGACAAGTAGATAGACCAGATTTTCTTTCAAGGCTAATTTTGGTTTCTATTAATAATTCAATGAGCATTTTCCAATGAATAAATGTTTCAGTGAAGCCTAGGCTTATTTTCCAATTTATATAGCTGATCCTGTTTAGTTGATCTTAATTACTTTAGATGTCAAGAGCTAACCATTTCTTTTCTATAACTTGACTAGGAAATATTGCCAATGAACAAACACTGAAACATTTCCAAAGATGTATTACCTTTCTATTACTGCATAATAAATTATCAGAAATTTAGTGCCTTTTAAGGTCAAAAGTCTGTCAAGACATGGCTGGATTTTGTGTTCTGACTTAAAAGTTGTCAGCTGTTTGCATTCTCATCTGAAGATTGGGGTCCTTTTGCAAACTCTTTTCTAGTTTAGCAGAATTCAATGCCTTGTGGTTTTAGGACATTTTCTTGCTATCTGCCAGGGCATGCTCTCAGCTCCTAGGGGCACTGTCATATTCTGGTTCCAAGATTTCCTCCATTTCAGCAACAGAGAACCCGCATCTCATTCTTTGAATCTCTTCACCTGCCTCCACTGCTACCAACTAAACAAAACTCTCAGCTTTTATATGTCACCTGTGATTAGATTGGGCCCACCTTTTTGATTAACCCAAAGTAATTTTATAAGCAATCTTAATTAAATCTTCAAATATTTCTCTTCCATAAAAAGTAACATAATCGCAAGAGAAACATCTCATCATATTCATGAATTCCATTCAGACTCAGAGAGATTGTACATGGGCAAGCATCATTAATGCATCTGTATGTTATAATTTCATGCTGGTATATTTGTCCCTCAAAACATATATATCAACTATGTTCTTTCTCTTAATAAGAAAATGATCAAGTCAACATAAAAGGCTGTTACTGAAAAATACACTTCTACAGAATGTAATGACTTGAAGTGCCTGCTCTCCATTCGTGAACATAATGGAAAATTGAAGTATTAGATATATTCACTTTATATATTTGGGTAAACTGCAACAAAATTGTCAATTGCTAAGCCAGTTGCAGTCAAATTGTTTTAAAATTAATTATCCAAATAATCCCCTCAATTTTCTCTTCCCATTTACCAAGAGAGATCCTGGAAGCAGTACACAAATTAAGCGCGTGTCTGAATTTACAGAGAAAATATCTGAAACTGTATTTTCACCCAGTTTTTGAAGCAGTATTATGCTAAAAAAAAAAAAAAGAGTCTTCAACAGTGGTCAGTCTTTCTCCCATAAAACCTCTCTGTGGTTCTTAGAGTTGTTTGCTACCAGTTCATTTTTGAAATTCTCTTCTCTGGTTTCTGTTATGCTATTTTCTTCTGGATATCTTCATATAGCTCTGGCCACACCTTTTTTAGTCTCCTTCCTTTTCTAGATATACCACTATGAGAAGTAATTTTTAAGGTTCTGTCCGTGGTTTTCAGTGTACATACTTTTTCATCTTAGTTTTGCATAAAACATTCTGATAATCACTGTGACTTTAACAATTACTTACATTTGAATGATTCAGAATGACTGACCTTTTCTTGGAGATTTCTACCTTCAGTTGACTGCTGTTAATTCTGGTATAGATGTTCTGCCAGTCCCTTAGCTCAATAGGGAATGTTCCAAAACCAAGTCCATAATATTTCATTTCTACTTTCTTTCGTATTTCTCATTCCAGTCAGTGTCTTCCTAATTCTTTTAGTCACATAATCTAGAAACTTTGAAAACATCTGCCTGTCTTCTCCCACTTTTCACTACCCACTAACTAGAATTTCTATGTTTCCTTTCTAATTTGTCATTCTGCCTGCTATTTCCTTTCCACCATAAAAATTGATCCATCTTTTAGGTCTAATTTTGTTAAAACGCTCAGCCACCTTTCATTCCATCCATATTCTTACTGGAATAAAATTAATCATATATTCCTGGAAGTTTCCTTTTTTTGTTTTTTTAATTTTCAGTATGATGATTTCTGTATACATTGGTACCCTTCAACTAAATGGTAGCAAGTTCCTTAAGGGAGGGAATCATTTCTGTGTCTCTATACTTTAGCTCCAGGTCTTCAGCATGGTACATACTCAATTAATGTTTCTCGAATTTTTTGTGGCCTTCTATTTTCCAAACTTTTACATTACCTGAGGTAACATTTTCTATGAAGAAGCTTTTAAAATTTGAGGAAATTATACTTTTTATATAGCCTTAAAATTCTCCATTGGGTTTACCAAAGAAGGATTATGATTTGCCCTTAAAGTATAAAAAAAAAAAAAAAAAAACCAATTCTTAATTAGATTAAACTTCTGAGTAGTTCTCTAATCATAAGGGCTCACCAGCTCTTCCTTTATTTTTGAAGTTAAGTAGTGGAGTTTATTTTTCATTTTTTCCTGAATTAATCTTAAATAAATCTAAGTCTTCACAAGTTCCCCAAAGAAACTAAATATATTTTCATAGTAATAAAACTTTAGATGCTTTAAAAAAATCATTTCCCTTAGAAATTAAGAATGAAGGGTGTCTTACGTGTGTCTTACTACTAACTTTTTGATCTTCCATTGTGATATGATATTACTTCTTGAAATATTTATATATAACTTTAGGGATTTTTTTCTGTTTCTGTTGTCTATTTTATAGTGTTTTTTCAAAAGAGAAAAGTATTTCATATTTATAATACCTACTTTCATATCCATTAATGCATGTATCATATGCCCATGATCATGGAATAGATTATCCCTTTCTGAGGTACATATAGGGATTTCTGAAAATATTTTTCTTAGCAGAAAGTCTTCTGCTGATATAGTCTCTTTAAGATATGTTTGAGAAGAAGCTCAAACATATTCTTGCCCTTGGCCTTGATTTACATAAATATGTAGGCTTCATCAGTCACAAAATTTCATAATTGTTATTTATTTTTGGTTGTGCTTTTTTAGAGATGAGATCTTGTCCTCATTGCCAGGCTAGAACACTTAGTGTGATCATAGCTCATGGCAGCATCAAACTCCTGGCCTCAAGAAATCCTCTTGCCTTGGCCTACCAAAGTGCTCAGATTACAGTCATGGACCACTGTACCCAGCCAGAATCTTTATTTTTAATCTAATATATTAATTCATCCTATTTAAAAAATTTTAAAAACATATTTTTGTCTTGCTTATACTACTTGATAATATCATAATTTTTTCTTTTTTTAAAGCAAATTTAATAGTAGGAAAAAGATGCAACTTGATATGTTTAGTTTAGTTTACACAATTTCACTTTGTATTTTTTAAACTCGAGATGATGTTTGCAATCTCATAGCTATCATTTTGAATTAAATAAACAATGATGGATATAGTTCTTGTTGGCATTTTCTGTACTTACCTGGGTACTTATCTATAGTAGATAAGATTATAGAACCTAATTCTGCTCTGTGTGGTCCTCTTCTTTGCTCTGTAAATACTAGAGGAAGTGACACAGAGAAATGATTCCCAATGCTGGAAGCCACTTGAAGTCCAAGTACATCCTTGGCTTCTACTGAGCTTTTCTTCCCTCTGTGCACATGTGTGCTTATCATTTAGTTCTAATTTAATAGCGAGTACATGTGGTGCTTGATCTTCCATTCATTAGATACATCCCTTAGGATAATGGTTTCTGGTTCCATCCAAATTGTTACGCAAGGGATTAATTCATTCTTTTTATAACTGAGTAGTATCCCATGGTATACATATACTGCAATTCATTAATCTAATCAAATTGATGGGCCCTTGCGTTAATTTTTCAATTGCGAATTGTGCTGCGATAAATATTCAAGTGCAGGTATCTTTTTGATAAAATTATGTCTGTTCCTTTGGGTAAATACCCAGTAGTTTGATTACTGGGTCAAATGGTAGGTCCACTTTTAGTTCTCTGAGTATTCTCCTTGCTGTTTTCCATTGAGTTTGTTCTGATTTGCAGTGCCACATTGTACAAGAGTTCCATTTTCTCTGCATCCATGCCAGTATTTACTGATTTGGGACTTTTTAATAAAACCCATTCTAACTGGGATAAAGTAATAGCTTATCTCCAATAAGCTACTTTTAAGTGCTGATGAGTAAACTAACATCACTCAGGCATAGAGGAATTCAAGCTGCTTAAAGAGTTATCATATGGTCATTTCAGCTGTCACCTTTACATGAATATAGCCAATGCCTGGGATCGCACATAGTTGTGATGGCTGGGTGCAGGGGGCATTGTTTACTGAGATTAGGATGCCAGGGCACTGTTCACATACTTCATAATGTGGGCAGCCAAATGCTACAACTCAGAGGTACCTTTTCAGCCACCTCTTTTATGGCCTTTCAGGAACAATAGTTACCAATTTATTTCTTCATTCCCATTTGTTTAGTCCTTTTTGAGCTGCTGCTGTGCTCAGGAAATTTGGTGAATTAATAGAGATATACAAAGATAAATAACACGTAAAGTATAGTTTAATAGACAACAATAAAGTCTAATAATTTATTTTGCAGACTCTAGATCCCAATAGAGTCACAAAGAAGATGAGTTAATAACTGCATCTCCTTTCCCTGGGACCCTGTCTTAACAAATGTGTTGAGGGTGGCCAAGAACCAGCAGTGGCATTTACTTACAGAAAGCCTTATGGAGAAGCTGTGCTCTTTGACTGGGTCACTTGGCAAACATTGCCTCTATGCTCTTGGTGCTTCCTGATTTTTATGAGTAGCAGACCAGAAAGAACCCAAATCCCTTCCTTCCCCATGTCCTCAGGAGCAAGCTTGATTTTTATCAGCTAGGCTGCTGGGTTGAGTAAATTCACATATTTCAGGATGAACTGGCTTGAGGACAGAAATGGTGATTGCTTTTCTTACAGAGTCAAGGTGGCAACATTGATAATTAAAGCAAGCAAAATGAAAAGTGTTGGCATTCTCTCAGGGCCATCTGTGACTTCAGCGTGCTGGTACTTGGTGTTCGGAAGAGAGCTAAGCATTCAAACTGGCTCCCAGTTTTACAGTGAAAAGTGAAGGCAATCATTCTTCTGCTTTTCCCTGTTTATTTTATTTTTTTCCTCATAAAAACATCATTAGAAATTATGAACTTAAATCATTTTCAATTCCTTTGGCATGTCACATTTTACTTCATATATCTTAGCACTGTGAAATATGAGACTGTATCATAATTTAATTGTAAAATTAAATTCGCTACCTCAGTTCATGTGTTCTTTTATTATGGTGGTAACCTTAATGTTTCAATTTTAATAGGAGTCCCGGTTTTTATTTTTCTCTGAGAAGCTATGAAGCATGGTCTGACTTATTTGGGTTAAGTTCCAACATTTTAACATGAGTATTATCGAAAGAAATAACAGTGATTTTTATTTCCTTTAATATTTTATAATAATTGTGCAATATGAACATAAAGGAATATGAGCTTGATGACTGGAATAAAAGAATGTGACTAATAACTAGTATATAAACACATAAAAGCGTATTTATTATGTTGAATCACTTGAAATGGCTAGGATAAAAAATGGTGAAATTTTGGCAATATTTTTTTACCAAATTTTAGCAATTAACTTATATTAATTAGAATATTCTACACATGACTCTTACCTAGTTTAATTAAAATTAAACTGCTTGATAGTTAACTCTAAATGAGTTGGCACTTTATGGATTATCCATGCCTACTACCAATTCTCTGTTCTGATTTAATGCCTGCATTCAGGCTGACTACCCAGTATGTCTATCTTAAGTGGTTATAAATAAAAGAAAACAATATCGACAAACTCAGATACTTAAAGTAGAGGCACTTTAAAAAGTCCAGAAGTTAGGATGAAGAGACAAGACTGGGGATTAAACCATGTCTTGAGGATTATCTGAATTTATTTATGTGTGATACTCTGTCTCTAATTACCATACATAATAGATTTCTGAGTAGGCTCTAAAATGAATATTTCCAATACATTAGATTAGATGATATACTATTTTCGAAAATTTCTGCAGATTTTTAACTCAAGAGAAAAAGTTGTCTACTGCAGGGCAAGCTTTTACTCACTGACAGTGGATCTAAATTCTCATCAGTTTCATCACTGGCAGCCTGGGTGACACAAGCAGGTGCCCTCATAAATACACAAACATGCACACTTTATAGCCACAGATCTGTGATTCTTAGGAGCTCACCCCAGAGGTTAGGAACCAATGGATTAGAAAAACTCTGTTAACCCTTCTTGGTCTCACATTCTAATTCCTATTAATCTAAGAAGTGTTAGCAACGATGGAGGTGAAGGAAGCACTTAACTGGGAATTTGCAAGCATGATGGTGAGGAGCCTAATCACTCAAGCTGATAATTATGGATGAGTTCTTTCCATTTGACTGGTGGCCAGAAACCAGAGAGTGTGGAATTGATGAAGCAGTGTGTTATGCTGGCGCTGGCTGCAGCCTGAAAGGAAAATAATCCAGATAATTGTTTAATTGGATACCACTTAAAAAGGGAAGCTGGAACTCCCCAAGAAGCATGGTCCAGTGTAAACATCTTTTCAACCATATTGGTTAAATAAAAGCCCAAGGATGGTGCACTGACGGCCAGCATTCACGAGGTTCCATTTTCACTGCCACAAAACGTCCTTTAACTATTCCCTGCCAGTGTTAGTCAGCGCTTGTCAGTTTTCCTTTTCAAAGTTATCTACTTTCTGGCTGATAATTTCCAATATTATAATGAAAAAATGAAAATAAATTAAATGCTAGCTACAAACATATTCCTATCCCCAAGAGAAGCAGTGCAGTGCAATGGTCACGACAGGGACTGTCACGAGTCACCCTGGGCTTGCACCTCTTTATATCACTCCTACCTTATATTTTCTGTAACTTGTAAAACCTGTGTTATTAGTTATATTAGGTTATTTAAACTTTCTGTGACTCAGTTTCTGCACCTGTGAATGGGAGAGGGTGGTACTGAAATTGTAGTAAATATTACATGAGCTAATTTTTGTGAAGGGCTTATACCAGTGCCCGGAATACATGTTATTACAAGTGCCATGTGGCTGTAATGGTAATAAGCTATTATCACTGTTTCTTTTTTATTTTCACATAAAAGTGACTGTTTTTATATAATCTACTGAGTCATGGCTATTTCAAACTGGTGGTTTTGACTGAATTATCATGGCATGGTAAAATCTGTCAATTTTATAAGAAGTGACTCAGAAAAACAAACTGCATGCAATTTGCTTTTGTAGCCCTATCTATATAAGACATTGAGCCTAATTTTAGAGATGGTATGACCAATTAATGTATTTCAGTCCCTCTTTTCTCCATTCTTTTGAGATTTTATTTTTAGAGCTTTTTCTTTGAGCTGTATGCATTCATATTTAATGATTGCCATTTTTATTCCTTTTGTAGAATTAAATATTAATATATCGGGCAGAATACCTCCTTTAATTTCCCTTTGGAGTCATAAAACGTTACCAGTAACTTTTTTCCTGAGATCTATAGCAATACCCTTCATCAGAACAGAAGTACATAATAAAGCCAGAAAAACACTTATGGAGAGCTCTTAGAAAGAGTATTATATATTGGGTAAATGAAATGTATTAGAAAAAGCAATTTCAAGAGGTGAGTCGCTGCCACTGATTTGATCTTAGGAAGTTCTCACACAAAAAACATATGACAAATTCTAATTACTTACTAAATTATAACAAAAAGTTTTCATGATTAACTTTAATGACCTTTACAATGAGGTTATTAGAATAAATAAGAATGATTCCTTTTTTCCAGATTTAATGAGGAATTATTGACAAAAATTATGTATATTTAAGATGGACAAAGTGATTTGATATGCCTATGTCAATATAATCAAATTATCACAATCAAATTAATTAACCCATCCGTCATCAAATATATTTAGCATTTTAAATGTGTGTGTCCCTGTATGGTGAGGACACATACTCTCTCAATGAATTTCAAGTAAACATTACAATATTATGAACACTGTTTCTCTTATTTCTGTGAAAAATGTCAATGACATTGAATCTGTAGACAGCTTTGGGTAATGTGGACATTTTAACAATATTAATTATGTCAATCCCCGAAGATGGGAATTTTTCCGTTTATTTGTGTCTTCTTCAGTATCTTTTATCAATGTCTTACAATTTTCAATGTCTTACATTTTCAATGTAAATTTTACCTCCTTGGTTAAATTTAAGAATTTTAATTTTTCAATTCCTTTATAAATGGGATTTTCTTGATTCTTTTCCAGATAATTTATTGTTAGTATATAGGAACACAACTTATTTTTACATGTTGATTTTGTATGCTACAACTATATTCAATTTGTTTATTACTTTAACAGGTTTTTTGTGGAGTTTTTAGAGTTTTCTATTTATAAGTCATGAGATGGGAAATATTTGTGTGGAGATCAGTGCCATGAAAATTCAAGGGCTGAAGCTCTCTGGGGAGGACAAAGGTATATAGTTGGTGGAGAGCAGTATGGCACCTGTCTTCTCGCCTCAGGTTTGTGGTGATGGGGAGTAGCCCCAGTGGGACTGGCAGCTTGGTGCTTTGTTTTCAAGAAGCTCCTAATTCACTGATGGCAGCAGCTTTTGGACTGATAAGGGTAGAAAAGCTCTCCAGCAGCTCGGGAGCCTGCTGACTAACAGAAGTGTGAGGGAGTGAGAAACAAACTCCCCATCTGCCTTTTGCATGGGTCTCCAACTTTCTCAGGGGTTGATCTTTGCTAAAATCCTTCTTGTTCTTCTCTGTAATTTCTTCCTGTGGAATCTCTGGTAGGTTCTAATGCTTTTCATTCAGAATTACACTTGAGCTTTTTTTTTTCATCTACAACTTTTCTTTTTTTTTTTTCCCCTCTGAAACAACTTGTATTTCTAATCAGTCGTTTTTCCTTCCTTCTCTAACTGTGGCATTAGTTTTACCGTTAGCATTTCTCGTAAGTTACTAGTGGTAATGAATTACCTCTGCCCTTGTTTTTGTGGGAAAGTCTCTATCTCTTCATTTCAGAGAGGCACATTTGCTAGATATAGTATTCTTTATTGACAATTTTTTTTCCTTCAGCACAATGAATGTATCGTTTCATTTGTAAGGTTTCTGTTGAGAAGTCCACAAATACCCTTATCAGCATTCCCTTAGATGTGATGAACCTCTTTCTCTTGCTGATTTTAAGTTTCCTTCTTTTTTTTGAACATTTCACAATTTGATTATACACTATTTTATCTGTGGGAAATGCATTCCAGGAGCCCCAGTGAATAGCTAAAACCATGGATAGCACAGAGTTTGCTTGTCATTAATCAGAACATGTTTCTGTTCATGTTAATGCCTTTTCCATATTTATTAAGCACTTATCACACATTGTGACCATAACTACTGCAGTTTGAGGTGCAGTAACAATACTAGCATGAATTTTGTTTTCCTACCCAATTTCATTGACAGAAGATTCATTGTTACCATATTCTTGGCAACTTTAGCATATGATTTAACTTTTTTTTTTTTTTTTTTTTTTTTTGGAGACAAGTTTCTCTCTTTCATCTGGGGTAGGGTGCAGGGACATTGTCATAGCTCACTGCAAACTGAAGCTATTAGTCTCAAGCATTCCTCCTGCCCCAACCTTCAGAGTAGATGGGACTACTGACATGCACCACCATGCTTGGCTAATTTTTCCAATGTTTCATACAGTTGGGGTATTGTTCTTGCTCAGAGTGTTCTCAAATGTTTGATCTCATGTAATCCTCCCAAAGTGCTAAGATTATAGCCATGAGCCACCATATGTGGCCTGGTTTTCTTTTCATATTAAGAACTTTCCTCTTTTCACTTTACAAGATAGCACTTTTAAAAGACAGGCTTCTATTTGGTATATCTAAATTGCCAGTATCACTACTCTTGTGTTTGGGGCTGTGTGATTAAGTAAAATAAAAGTCACTTTAACACAACCTGCAATACTGTGACAATCAATCTGATAACTGAGACAGCTATAAGTGACTAACTAGTGGGTAGCACATACAGTCTGAAAATACTGGACAAAGGAATAAATCTCATCCTGGACAGGGCAGAACAGGACAGCATAAGATTTTTATTTTATTCAGAACAGAACAAAATTTAAAACATGCATTATTTATTTCTGGATTTTTTCCTTTTAATATTTTGGAACCGCCTGACTGCAGGTAACTGAAACCATGGAAAGTGGAAGCACAGCTAAAGGGATACTACTATAATATATCTCAGAAAAATCTTCTTTGGCTTGATCCTGCTTTAGAGTCCTTAAGCTTCTAGAATCTGAATGTCCATATCTGTCCCAATATTTGAGAAATTTTCAGCCATTTTTTTATTAAAACATAGGTGTGTACATTAATGCAATCATGAGGTATGATATGTTGGTTTTACGTACAATTTGAAATATTTTCTTCAAACTGGTTAACATAGCTTTCATGGCGTTTTCTTAGTTATTGTGTTCAGACATTTATATTCTACATTTAGTAAGTTTCACCTGTACCCTTCATTACTTTTTTTAAATGAACTTTCTGTTCCTTTCTTTCTCTCTGTTCCTGCATCTCCCATAATTTTCATATTTATTATCTTGGTGGTGTCCGAGGTTATTTTGCCTCCTTCACTCTTTTGTTATTTGTTTATTTATTTGTTCCTCTAATTTGACTAATTTTGAGTGACCTGTGTTTGAGTTTGCTAATTCTTCCTCCAACATGATCAATTGTGCTACTGAAGCTCTCGTTTGAATTTTTCAGTTCTGCCCTTGTGTTTAATCCAGGATTTTAGTTTGATTATTTTTATGGTTTCTATTGCTTTATTAAACTTCTAATTTTATTCCTGCATTGTTTTTCTGATTTCATTTAGTTGTCTGTTTCCTCTGTTGTCTCATTGATCTTTAAGATTATTGTTCAAAATTTTTTTGTCATGAAATTCATAGACCTCCCATTTTTTTACAGTTCTTGCTAGAGTTTATTACTTTCTTTTTTGGTGTCATATTTGCCTGATTATTTGTTATGTGTATAGCTTTGTGTTTGTGTCTGTGTGTTTGGAGGAATGATCACTTTATTTCAGCCCTTACATGTTTTTGGAAGATATAGAACTTCCGTTGGGTTCCCAGACTGACAGGATGGCTTCCAGTATCACAGTTAACTGGGCTTTTCACCAGCTACTGCTGGATCTGCAGTTAGGTCTACAATTGGAAGGCCTCTTACTAGGAGCATAGTGAATAAGGATTTTTTTTTTTTTTGGCCTGGGACAGATTGAACTACATACAGGACTTTGGGCAGTAGAGCTGCCACTGGGACAAGGGTCTGGTTCAGAGTCCACCGTTAGGCCCACAGATGGCAGGCCTTTTACCAGGTACATTGGTGGGTATCTCTCACTTTAGGTTCTTGGGAGGGCTCCTGGAGGGTCAGTAGGTAGGTCTCTGGGTAGTAGGACTGGTCCTGGACCCTGGCTAAGAAGGGCTAGAAGTGAGTCATAGGGCTGCTTCAGGGTTCATAGCTAGTTCAAGGTTCTTTAACTAAACTTCAGGATCACTGGCAGACAGGCCTAGGTTTCTCTTTGTTGTTATTGTTTGTTTTTTGAGACAGAGTCTCACTTTGTCACCCTTGGTAGAGTGCCATGGCATCATAGCTCACAGCAACCTCAAACTCCTGGGCTTAAGTGATTGTCTTCCCTTAACCTCCTAAGTAGCTAGAACCACAGGCACACTCCACCATAGTGCCTGGCTGTTTTTAGAAATGAGGTCTCACTCTGGCTCAGGCTGGTCTTGAACACGTGAGCTCAGGCAATCCACCTGCCTCGGCCTCCCAGGTGCTGGAATAAGAGACATGAACCAATGCTCCTAGCAACTCCTGCTGGGCTTCTAAGTGGCCCCTGACTGTGGATGAACAGGCTGGGGCTGGTCACAGGTCTACTTTAGGATTTTTATTTGGAGAGAGGTCAGCTGGCCTTTCTCCGAGGACATGAATGAGCTTGTCTTCTGTAAGGTCTCTCGATAGCCAAAACTGCTATCACACCATAGCTAAGAGGAGCTAGAACTGAGATACAGGGCTCTTTTAGGATCTGCAATGGGACCAAGATTGGCAGGGCTGCCCCCCAGAGGATGAATAGGCATATCTCCTGGCAGATCCTTGTTTGCTCAGGAATGTTCTCAAACCACAGCTGAGACGTGCTGGAGCCAAAGCACAGTGTTCCCTTTGAGGTCTACAGCTGGGACCTAGTCCTGCAATCCTGTTACACAGGGTTTGGGTGCACATAACTCTTCACAGGTCCTTTGGTGGATAGTTCTGTGGCAAGGCCAAGTCCAGAGGGGTTGCAGCCAAGTTCATAAGGGGATGAAGCAGTTTGGGGGGCCAGACCACATTTTATAAGTCTGCCAACTGGATACAGAATTGTCTTCACAAAACACCCCTGCTTGGTCTTCGGATTCTGGCATCCTCCTACCTGAATTCTGAAACTCCCATAAGATATTTTTGTCCATGGATTGCTGCCAAATTCTTGTTGTTATGGGAGGATATGAGTGGGGGACCTCCTACTAAGTATTTTGCTATCTTATTGATGTTACTCCTAGAATAGCTCTTTTATGAATAGTTTTATAGGAGAGGATCCTAATTGATCAGCAGGCATTTATTCCAACCTCTTAGACTTTGATGCCTAAAAATGTGCTTCTGAATGGTATTTAATTTTATGGTATGCGTTTACATATTCAGACCAGACGAGTAACATTAGAATGTTAATTCCTGTGTAATCAATATCCTCATTGAAGGAGTTGCCAGGTGAAAATGCAGTAATGATATTAAAAATATTAACCTGTAGACCACAGGCTCTGACAGGGAGGATGGACAGTGACCAGAGAACTGGAGTGAAGTGCAGTGAGGTACTAGAGTGCTCTTGCTTCACCAGGGGTTCACTGTGCAGTGTTGGCTGACAAGGTGGGGCGAGAGGAGGCTGGGAGGCAAATAAGTGGAAACATGAGGGAACTGGGACCCCAACCTGCACAACCATATGAGTGTGACCTATGGAAGTGTATATATCCAAAGCCTCTTTGTGGGAAACCAATTTGAAAAGCAAAACATGGTGTAAAAATACTCTTACTACTAAAAGGAACTTTGAGTAATAGTTAATATTTATCTGTTTTTTTCATGGAGATTGTTATATTTCTTGTTGAAAAAAGAAAATTGTGGTAATTTCATTCAGATTTGATTAAAGTTTCTCGAACTCAAAAAACAAAAATGAATTGACTAATTAGAGAAATATTTGTTTGATTTCCACTATGCTTGTGTTTGGTTATATAGTTTTTATAATTTCTATCTGTCGAATTGTAATAATTAGGTAGGATTTCTCCCACTTATTTAATTCATTTTAATTTCCATGATCAAAAATATTCTAAATACAATTGGTACTTTGTATTTTGGAGTTCATGAGTCAAATTCCTATGAGAGTTTGTAATTTTAATAAAATAAATGAGTTTTAATAAAACTCAAACTAAAATGTTTCTTTTCCAAAATTAAAAAAACATGTATCTTTTCTATTCATGGGGAGAAAATTGTGTGAGGATTACCTTCTATTCATTATATCAAAGTATAGCTTACTCCAAATAAGAAGTAAGAAAACTAAAATTTTGGTTTAGAAATTTATCCTTTTTTATAATTGAAAAAAGACTTCTGGGAAGATTCATATTATTCTTTTATGGATGCAAATGATTATAAGACTTTATTGGCAATAAAACAATTTGCTAAGTTCTAAAATGTGTAAGTCGTTCTGTGGTGTTATTTCAGTTTTCCTTTATTTTCTTTTTTATACATTTCGTTCTTTTTCTGATTAAATTTATTTCAAAATATTTTCATTTTTTTCTTTTTAAAATTCAAAACAATATCCAGATGACAATATAGCTCTGAAAGCAAAGGCTAAACTTCATTAAGGACAATTCTCTGACTGATTAAACTTCTAGCAGCCACATTCCCAACCTTCTTTAAATGTCAATATTAAAGACTAATTTAAGTATTTGTTGATTTTTTTTTTAAATACATGTATTTTATTATTCTTCATTACATTATTCCCCCCCCCACCCGTCCGTGATAAGACAGAATTGATTTACAGAAAAGAATACAGAAAACACCAAAGCTCCTGGTAGTGGGAGAGATTTCAA
>CAUYRH010086638.1:0-17519 GCA_963574655.1 Perodicticus potto | reverse complement strand
AAAAAAAAAAAAAAAAATGGCCGGGCATTGTGGCAGGCGCCTGTAGTCCCAGCTACTTGGGAGGCAGAGGCAGGAGACTTGCTTGAGCCCAGGAATTGGAGGTTGCTGTGAGCTGTGATGCCACAGCACTCTATCCAGGGTTATAGCTTGAGGCTCTGTATCAAAAAAAAAAAAAAAAAAAGAACTAACCGCAGACTTATTTTTAGTAATTGCACTATTGAGTATTTACCAAAAGGAAAAAAACTCTATTTTATCAAAAAGATACATGCATTAGGTTGTCTATTGCAGCACAATTCACAATCGCAAAGATGTGGAATCAACCCAAGTGGCCATCAATTTATGACTTAATAAAATGTGGTATATGTACACCATGGAGTACTTCTCAGCCATAAAAAACGAACTAATACCTTTTGTAACAATCTGGATGGAACTAGAGACCATTCTCCTAAGTGAAATATCGCTAGAATATTCTCACTATTAAGTTGGAACTAACTGACCAATACTCATGTGCACAGAAGGAACTAACACTTAGTGGAAATCAAGCATATGGGTGAGGAGATGGGGGAAATCTTATGTAACAGGTACAATGAGTACTATCTGGGTGGGGGACACTCTTAACATTGAATCAAGCAGTTCAGAAACAACTGATGCTACCTAAACATCTGTAGCCCTGTAATATTCCAAAATAGGAAATAAAAAATATATATAATAAAAAAATTCACTTCTCATCTTCAAATTAGACATAATGATAATTTCCTACAGAGGATTGTCAGTCACAAAATCAGTTCAAGATAATATGTTTGTTTTAAATAGTTTGTTTTACAAACTTTAAAGTTGTTGACTAGCATCAGTTACCTTTATAATAATAATTAGCAATTATGTAATATTGTAATGAAGTGCTTTTGTTACTGAAATTTTTCTGCTGGGTCCTTGGTCTTGAGAAATGGAACAATGAATTCACAGACCACCACAAGTAAGCGATGGGACAGATTTTATTACTTAGAAGAAGGAAAGCAAAGCCTCCAACTAGCAGAGGGGTCTTGAGTGAGTGACCAATTTTGGCTCTCTATTTAGGGGTTTATATGCAATTTCTCCTTCCCTGATGGCAGGGGGTTTGGGGAAATGGAATGAATATCTAAAATATGTGTCACAGCTGTTGGTGCAAAAGGCTTGTGGATAGAAGTTAATTTTAAAACTGGCCTTGTGTGGGGATGGGGTAGGGTTTTGGGCATTCCACTCTTCCTGGGGAGTGGTGGCTTAGATAGAACTTTGATCAAAGTGGTTTATAAGCCTGCTTAGGCCCAGAAAATGGATCCTGTGTCCAACCCCATGTGGAGGGACTCTGTATGCTGTCCTTGAGGTAGATGAGATGTAACAAAGGGCCCTAAGTTGCTGTATCTTTTTGAGTTTTCGTGGGTACTATACAAAGTTTATTTCAGCCTCTCCATTTATTATCAAAATTTTATTTACCTCCTGTTGTCATTTTTAGCTCCCCTCAACCTCTACCCTTGTTTCCAAGTTGTTCCTTCTAAAGTTCTGCAAGCAGAAAAATTCACAAATGAAACTAGATGGACTTTTTTTTAGAGACTCAGACACCTTAAAAATTATTTCCTGATGCTACCAATGTTGCAGGTGGGGAGATGTTAGGATAAATGAAATGACAAATATTTCCTGACAAATAAAATGTTATTGACTTGCCTTCTCCCTTTTGGCTAGTATGGCTACTGAAGTTTCTCCCTGAATGTGGTCATAGCTTGGCCTCGGCCAGAGCCAAATGCTTCTCACTCTCAAGCAGTTACTAGATGAAGAGGGTCTGTCTGCCTGTCACTGTTAGCCAATATTTAGAGATGGGGATAGATCCACCAAACTTTGTCAGAGGCCAGGATTCTGGGGAACAGTGAGGGTAGCCTCTCCAAGACTGTTCTGTTCTTCCATTTCTAACATTACAGTTTTATACATTGAAGTTCAAAGTGATGATTATATTAACCCTTACCTTAAACAATAATCAGCAGAATCCATGGACCATAGTAAACAATAATCAGTATAACCTATTACCCAAAACAACATTCTAATTTCAAAGTTAATCTCCTAAACCAATCCACCTAAACTACTCAAGACAGACATCTTTAGGTTGGGAGCTAAATGTATAAAGCAGTAAGAATGGGAGACAGGGGGTGAAGGTCAGGCAGGACCTAAACCCACCAGACCAGCTATGTCATGTCTGTCCTAGCCTGACTCCATCTTATTCTCACTATATGTGCTTTCAAAGCCAGAGTTTTAAAAACAACTTACTGTTCATTGCCTTTTATTTATTTTCAAAAGGATCTTTAAAAGTACTTCACAGAATTATTCTATGCCCCTGTTTATTTTCAAATAAAATAGAGGCAGAGTCCACAATATGGTTTTAAGATTTTTGCATTTGAAGAAAAAAATGAAAGTTTTTTTAGTACAAAGACTCAGGATCTTATACAAAACATGAGAGATGGGGAGAGGAATTCAGTTAGCAAATACATTCTGTAGTTTCTGATAGAATCAGGTATATACACCCAAATAGACCTGCCATGCCCAGGTGAGACTGACCTGCCCAGGTAGAAGTAAACCATCCAGGAAGAATTGAGTGTATGTACCTCCCAGGAAGTGGTGAATGGACCAATCCTTGTCTCCCTAGCCCTTTAAATACCCCCGTCCACCATTACCCATGTGTGGATTTCTTTCCCAGTTGGAGATCTCACCCCACCTGTACCCAGGTGGAATAAAGCCATTTTAATTGCACAAACCAGGCCTCCATTTTCTCTTCTCACACCTCAGAATAGTCTTTTATCTTTGGTTCCATAACCTTTTAGTTTAATTTAAACTCATTAAGCCTCAGTAGAAAATTAAGACAGTATATTCTCAGAACTTTTAATTAGTAACAGACAGGAAGATGATTTTTCAAAAACTGTTATCTGTAGCATGCCTTCCACGAAACATTTGTTAAAAAAATGAAAACAGAAGAATGCAACAATAAAAACCTTACATTATTGAAGTAGAACAGAATGTTAAAAAAAATCTGACATTAGACAACTAAACTCGTACACAATTAAAATTTATATTTAAGAGCCAAATGTAAAATTCTGTTGTCTCTGTCATTTCCCAATTAAAGATTACCTAAATAACTGGCAAAACATTTTCAAACAGAAAATACAGTTGCAAAAAGCAAGAGTGATTCTGAGCTTATTAACTTGAAACTAAATTTTTATGCTTCCAACTGATAGGAACCCATTGATTAAACCAAATTAGTATTGTTTTGATGTTGTACAATTTAAAGATTTAACTAAAAGAATTCTATAAGAACTTCTACTTCTGGCTAAAACAGAGTAGGGACTTTATCTTCTTGCTTGAACATGGACAACAGTTTGAAAGACGCTGTGAATATCAGGCAGCCAGACACAGTGATCCCTGAAGGAGAGGAAGCTAATGTGTCAGGTGCTACGATTTTCCTAGTCTACCGTCTGGAGAGAGATTCCAGGATGCTTTGAAGAGCCAGTGAAGAGGCAGATCTCAGCATACCTGTGAGTTGAGGAGACAGTGCTGAGTAGCTGGGAGAACAGGGAGGAGAACCAGAGGAGAGAGCTGTGGGAGGGGTGGGTAGGAGCTGGAAATCTGCTGAGAGATCCCCTTGGGTATCTGGCTAATCACAGAGATCAACACACACCCGTGCAGATAATAACAGAGCCAGAGACCAAGCCCTGGGAAGGGTTGGGCGTCACAATGCCTAGCACTCATGAGAGGCAGGGCTGACACTGGAACTGCTCAGGCAGACTGGGCCGACAGCCTCGGCACTGGGGAGTGAGTAGCCCAAGGTAGAAGTCTGCTCTAGTCTTCCTACCAAATTTTAAAAGCAAGATATGCAAAGATCAAACTCTTCTCAAGTAACTTAACAGTGTCCCAGCACAATGCTTAGGAATATTGATAGTCCATCACCAAACTAGATCAAAAGGTGGGTGGGTGGTTTTGTTTTCTTTTTTAAAACAGTACATGTATTAATAGTTTTGTGGGCTAGAAATACAAAATAAATTTGATCTTTGTAAAAAGTTCCTGTTTTTTTTTTGTGTGTGTGTGTGTGGAAAAATATATAAAATACTAAATTCACCACTTTACTCATTTATAAGTGTAAAATTTAGTGGCATTAAGTACATCACAGTGTTAGGCACCCAACATCACCATCTATCTTCAGAGTGTCTCATCTTCCCAGACAGAAACATTGCCCCTACTAGACATTCACCCTCATTCCCTCCCAGCCCCTGGCAACCAGTACTTGATAGCTCTATGAATTTGGCTGCTTTCAAAACCCCAGTAGAATAACAATATTCATCCTTCTGTGGCTGGCATGTTTCACTCAGCATAATGTCCTCAAGATCCAATTGTAGCATGTGTCAATTTTTGTTTCCTTTTAAAAACTAAATAATACTAGTTTTTATGTTATACCACTTTCATTCATTCATATGTTGATGGACACTTGTGTTGCTTCTACCTTTTGACTATCGTGAATAATGCTTCTATGGACATGGGTGTACAAATCCTTACTTTCTGTTGTTCTGCTCTTATAGACAAGGATTTATATATGTGACCAGTGTGGTTGATTTTTTAATAAATTGGTTTTCTTACTCATTGAGGCAAGAAAGAATGCATACAAGAGGAACTCTGGGGGCAGAGGGAAGGAAAGAGTGTCAGAAAGGGATCTTTAGAGAATGTGTTAGGTGGCTTGGGGGAGGGTTTGAGACAGCAGTGCTATTAGAAGGCCTCAAGCAGTAGTGTTAATTCTATGATTGGGTATCTTAACAAGGAGAGAAGACTAAACTAAGGTTTGGGCTGGATTTGGTAAAGAAACAGCAGTTAACATTAGTCAGGCTATGGATATGTTTGGTCATTCTTGTGGCTTGGACAATGTTCACATTTGCTTGTGTTCAGATATGATTGTGCAGTTGGCTTGAGCTTATCTTTATCCATCAGAGTCACTGAATGGGGGCTTTTTCTGATATTGATATTCCATGAAATTGTTTATGTTTAATAGGGGAAGGAACACTGAAGCCAGGCTCTGACAGCCAGGTCAACTCCCAGATGTCCAGGACTGCTTTTCTCATTATTCCCACCTCGTCCTGGGCTCAGTTTTTGCATGTCTATTCCAGAAAGTCTGCCAAAATATGAATCAGCTTCTCAGCTTCCTCTTTCAAATCTGCAAACATCCTAGGACATCCTGGAATCACTTGCTTATCTCTTCCAATATTCATTCTCTCTAGAATGTTAGCCCAGTAATTCTTTACTATCTTTTTAGCTTTTGATGCTTTAAAAATGTTTTTATATTTTTTCAGCATTTATAGTTGTCTTCAGTATATAAATTACAAGTAAAACCCTAACCCCCTCCACTGATTGAACATACCTTCCCCCCCACCCCCCCACCAAGGAGATCTCAGAAAAAACTTAAAAACCAAGTTCCAGCCATGACGGAATAGAAGATTGGACACCCCTTGTTATGTCCCCCTCCCTTTTGGAGTTAAGACACTACAAATGACCAGCATTACTGTTAAAATAGAGATCATAAGATTGTCAAAACAGACTCTTTGTGGCACTAAAATACCAAATTATAAACAGGACCTAAAGCATGGAAAAGATAGAGTCATGTCTATAGGCCATCAGTCTTGCTAAACAGGTCGTTTTGAGCCAGTATACTGTGGCAAATTGACTCTGACATAGCATCTTTATCTCAAACATTCCTTTCTACTTTCTCTAAATTTTAGACAGAGCCTTATTCTTTTGACTAACTGCAACTTAAAGAATCTCTGAATTTGAATCTATCTATGAACTTGAAGTCCCTGCTTCAAGATATCCTGCTTTTTCTGACTGAACCATTGTATGCCTTCTTTGTATTGATTTATGTCTTTGACTATAATTTCTGCCTCCTTGAAATGTACAAAACCAAAACTAATCTAACCACCTCAGGACCACTTACTCAAGGCTTCTTGGGTTTGTGTTTTCCCCAGGCCATAGTAACTCATATTGGTGCAGAATAACCCTCTTTAAAGTTTTCTACAGAGTTTGGATTTTCCCTTAACTGGTGGGAGAGGTGGTACAATTACATAGTGTACCATTATTGCAAATGGAAGCACCTTTCACCCCTCATCAATAGCATTCTGAAGCCTCTGAAAAAGGTCGTGTGGGTCTCTTTCCTGGACCCCCATCCTCATTTACCAGAATCATTTCAATCTGGCTAGATGTTGATAGCTCTTGGGTTGATGGTCAGACTGTTGAGTAGTTTACACCATAGTTATGTCAGCCTTTCTTGGCCCTAATTTTCTTCATCTTTTTCAGCTACTTCGCTAAATGCTCCATAGTCACCTGACAGCGTTTTTGGTTTTATTGTTTTTACTTGACAGTGTTTTGATATGCAAATATAACTACAAAGAAAGTCCCTTGGACAGCTCCTTTTCTGAGCCAGATTGCAGGTCCTACCACCCTCTTTTGTAGAAATTCTGAAGACACTCATTATCCTTTAACAAATATGTAATGTAATTAAATGTGGGTGGGCTCATGGTCATAAATTTGAAAATATTTGAGTAAGCGAATTCCCAGTTCATCTAGGAGGAAGGAGGCTTCTTCTTTTCACGGGTGGCCGTTGTACCTCTCCAAAGCCAACACTTGATGTGAAACTAGTCAGTGGGCAAGGGGACAGGTGTGTTTTACATAGTTGATGGCGTACAGCCCCAAGATCATTATATGCACTTTAATACCTAGCTTTCTGAATTTGATTGAAATTAACAAGATAATATTTTGCTTTCAGAGCAAAGCAACTTTGAGTAATCCTATTTACAAATTCTAGATTCCAATCAATCACTCCCTTTCAATGATCACGTGCTCCTCTCCTCCCCTCTCCTATCCTTTTCTTTTCTCCTTTCCTGTCCTATCCTTCTCTATTCTCCTCACCTCTCCTCTCCTCTCTCCTCCTCACTTCTTCTCTCCTCTCCTCCCTTCCTCTCCCTTCTCCTCTTCTCTATTCCCCTTCTCTCCCCTCTCCTCTCATCCCCTTTTCTCCTCTACTCTCCTTCCCTCTCCTCTCTTCTCTTCTCTCATCCCCTCTAGTGTCCCCTCCCACCTCCTCTTACCCTCTCCTCTCCCCTCCTCTCTACTGTCCTCTCCTCTCCTTCCCTTTCCCTCTGCACAATTAGTGTAGAGGATCTAGGTCAAGGTCCCAGGACTCAGCATGTAAATCACAGAAGGCTTCGCACAAAGTCTCCCTTTGAAAGAACCCTTCCTGTTTCTTTGGATAAGCGATCAGTAGGTCTAGGTCTACACTTATTCATTACAAATTATATATTGAGTTGCCATTCATAGTAAGTGTGGATAGATTTTTACTATGTCACAGAATCCTGCAATTACCCTTGGAGAGTGCTTTAGTAATGGAACTGCTCAAAGTTTCTCAGATTCCATCTCTTTCCATGGTTTCCATGCTTGCTGTTCCTTTTGCCTGGGCATTTGCCACATCCCTTCCACCCCTTCTGCACTCATTTTTTCTTCACTCAACCTTCATGTTTAACAACTTTTTAAGGGATTATCTAAGACAGAATCAGGTTCCTCTCTTTTGTGACCTCACATACCCTTGGTTGTCTACTTGTTAGCATTTGGCATACTGTGTCACAATTGCCAGACTGTGAACCAGATACCTAGAGGTGCTGTTCAATTGTCATCACCAACTATAGAGCCTGGCATCTTTGTTTATATTTACTTACTAATTCTGTGGAAATGGCATGTCAGTTTAGTTAGTTCATTCATTTCACGAATACTTAGAAAGCACTCATCTTTCATGCTGTGGAAAGATTCAAATGAAGTCACCATCTTTATGGATCAGTGTGTAATTGAAAAGTACACAAAAATAGGTGGGACCATGGGGACAGTCCATCCCATAAAGTGGTGAGGGCTTGCATAGTGTGGGAGGTAGATAGGTTGATTTCTCAATGGGGTGCCTTGCCTCAATCTTGAAGTAACCAGGGGAACATTGACAGAGGAGCAATCTCTGGGTGTTCCTCAAATCCATGGGAGAGGAAAAGAACCTGGAGGTCTCTCTCTATCCAGTCTTCCTGAGAACTTGGAATGCTTTCTACCCTAACTTTTGCATATGCACCTTTGTTAAAAATCGATAAAAGCCTTCTGAAGAGGTCAGAGAGGTGCTGCATTTTCTTGGTGTTACTATGTGGCCTAAGTTAATGTAAGCCTTCTTTAGGCACTTCCAGACTTTGTTTTAAACTCATGTATTTTCAGTGTTGTTTTCCACAGCCAGCATTCAAACCAGGTCAGGGTTTATAGTTCATGAGCAAAAACCCCCAACAGTATGGTAAGTACATCCCGCACCCCCCGGCCTTTTCTAGGCCCTGTCCCCATTATGCTCACCTCAGAGGAGAGTGCTAGGGGTTACCAGCCATGTAGGTGAAGAGTTAATTGTCATGTCATACACCAACATAAATTCAAGTCCTAAATATAAAAAACAAAACCATGGCCATAATAAAATATAGGCAAACATTTTTCTGCTCTAGGGTAGCAAAGGTATTTTCTACCCATAAAAGTAAATGAAGAAAATATAAACCCACAGTTTGATAAATTTGTTTACCTCTAAAAGCTCCTAACTATAATGGTAAAAAAAAATCATCATTTAAGGAAGGAAAAGGCAAATAACAAAGGGAAGTCTTGGCATGATATATCCTTGAATCAATAAGAAAAAGAACACTTAATATAAAATTAACAGAATGCATTTAAAAAAATTATAAAGTGAATATCAAATAACATATAGTTGGCTCTCCATATCCATAGGTTCTGCACCTATGGACTTAACCAAATAAGGATCAAAAACATTTGGAAAACAAAGTGTCTGTAATGAACACATACAGACTTTTTCTTTTCTTTTCTTTTCTTTTCTTTTTTTTGAGACAGAGCCTCAAGCTATCACCCTGGATGAAGTGCCGTGGCATCACAGCTCACAGCAACCTCCACCTCCTGGGCTCAAGCGAGTCTCTCGCCTCCGCCTCCCAAGTAGCTGGGACTACAGGCGCCCACCACAACGCCTGGCCATTTTATGGTTGCAGCCGTCATTATTGTTTGGCGGGCCCAGGCTGGATTCGAATCCGCCAGCTCAGGTGTACGTGGCTGGCGCCTTAGCCCGTTGAGCCACAGGCGCCGAGCCACAGACTTTTTTCTTATCATTGTTCTCTAAAGAACCCATGGACAACTATTTACACAGCATTTATGTTATAAAAGGTAATTATAGGTGTTAGGATTATAAGTAATCTAGAGATAATTTAAAGGTTATATGTAAATACTACATACACTATTTTATATAATGGACTTGAGCATCCTTAGATTTTGATATCAATGGAGGTCCTGGAATCAGTCCTTCATGGATACTAAGGGATATCTACATACATGTATTAAATTATCTTGAACATTTTTTACAACCTGTCAATGAACACTGATCCTATCAGCATTAGAACAAAAACAAAACAAAACACATATATAAAGTATTAAATAGATTGCCAAACACATACAGAATATGATGTAATACTGCTTTTTATACCAAATTTCATTTCTTGATATTTTTTCCTTTAAAATATCTCCTCAACTAAAGGAACATGTCTACATGAATGGTTCAAATTTTCCATAAAGGAAAATTTAAATAACACCAACATTTTCAACAAATTTTCTATGACATGCCTTCCTATCATATTCAGAGTAAAAAAACAAAGTCCTTATTTTGAACTCTGGGGTCTGTGACACATTCTCTCACTCTTGCCTGGGCTTTCAGCTTTCAGCTACCACACAGACCTCTCTGGTGTTCCATGCATCTATTTGGCTCCCTCCGTGCCCAAGGGAGCCTTAGTCTGTGAAAGAAAAAATGAATGTAAGACTGGTCAGTCCCTTTATATCTTAGGTCAACTCACTTTCTGAGTGGGATTTTTTCCCTTTCTTTCCTATCTAAACTTTAATCTTACTTCCCAGTCAATCACCTCTTTCCTATGTGTTTTTCTCTTATTTATCATCACGATCTAACATAAGGTACTCTTTTGTTTCTTGTTAGTGTATATATTCTCCACTAGAAAGTAAGCTCTGGAGGAGGGAGCTTTAGCATTTCATTTACTATTCATTATCATTGCATAAAAAGTGCCTGGGAAACAGTAGACCCTTGATAAATACATGTCTAATGAGTGCCTAGAAAGGAATGCCTAGAAAATATGATGCTCAAATGCCAATGCTTTGCCATCACTATTGCCACAAGGCTTTTAAGACCTGTATCTGCCTCATACCTCAAGGAAGGACATGTGACCTAGTTTTCCATTCACCCTTCTCAGTGTTTCTTAATGATAATAATAATGATATCGTTATCCTATTGCTTTGAACTTTGTCTCTTTACAAAATTTGACTCATTTAATATTTAACAACTCCGTGTTTTTTTTACCCCTATTTTATAAATGAGAAATGAGGCTAATTAACTTATTCACTATGTTAAAGCTTATTCCTTGATGGAAATGTTATGAGATAGATCATTTGGATCTATCAAAATCCTAACTTGTCACCATTAAGCTATAGTGTTTGGGAGGTCTAAGAAAAGATGAAATACTAACAGGCAGATGTAACCTGAAAGCAATGAGGAAATGCTAATTACCTTCAACATAGAAAGTAATATGCTCAGATTTACATGTTAGAGAAATTACCCTTGCAGGAGAGTGGAAAATGGAATCTTAGGAGCAGGCTAGAGTCAGGAAATGAATAGGTTATTGCAATAATACATATGATAAAATATAAAGCTTATTCTAGTCAGTGAAAGAGATGACATAAAGGAGAATATGGAATTTAAGCATAGCATGAGGTACAATTCTCTGAGAGTTCAGGGGTCCTTGTGAGAAACCAGCAATGGCGTCAAAATTTCTTACTTGAGCTGTAAGAAATGCATGGTAGGGCCACAAATCCTGATTGGGAATGTAAAAAGAAAAGTAGATTTGGAAGAGGACAGTAAAGTGAAATAAAGAGAGAAGAGGCCCTTTTGGAAGGAGAGTCTGGCATAAATCTCAAATATGGCCAAGAGGCTGAAAAATCAAGGACTAAAGGGACCCTCCCCTCTCCTCCCCCTCTCACGAAAGCTTCAGGTTGTGGACCTGCGCCGCCACTTCCAAGCCCACAACAGAGCATCCTGTCCTTGTGGCCTCCCTCTTCTCTCTTGCAAGGACCCTTGCAATTACATTGGGCCCTCCCAATGGGTAATCTTGTATCATCTCTGATCTCAAAATTGTTCAATTAATCACATAGCCAAGCTCTTCTCAACAGGTGCGGGAATATTCACAGGGTATGGGGATTAGGATAGAGACAGCTCCAGGACAGGGGTGCTGAGGTCTCGCCCTATTCTTGTAGGCTCAGAGCGCCGCGAGGCTGCAGTACCCTCCATGGCCAGCAGGGGGAGAACCGCCTGTCCTGCCCGTGGCGTGGGCGCCTGCGTGAGACGACGCGGCGCCGCCTCCTCAGCGCGGCCGGCGTGAGAAAACGCCCTGCCCGGAGGTGCGTGGGGCTGAGAGAACGTGCAACCCCGAGGTGCAGGGGGCTGAGAGAACGCGGGGCTCCTCAGCGCCGCCCCGCCTGAGGTGATGAAGCACCGCCACCGCGTCAGCGCTACCTCAGGACGCTGGGGCTCCTGGACTCCAAGCGTGACTGCGACTTTCCCGTCCCAGCTCCGCCTGCTGAGGGGCAGCTGGTGTTCAGAGACCCGGGAGGAGGCTCCGTGTGGGAAATGGAGAGTCCACTGTGTCCTCCACGCCGAGGTCCTCCACACACGAGTTGCTTTGGCCGCTGGCATGATGTCCACTCAGTGGCTTCTCACAGTACAGTGACATCAGACTGTCACCTGGGCGCTTGGTTCCCCATCTGTGGTGAGCTGGATTGGGTCGGGCTCGGGCTTTGCAACCTAGTTGACGTCGTCTCTGCTGTAGTGACAGGGTGCCGACGGGCTCGTTTGCGGACGTGTTTACTTCTGCCGGGCCGGGTGGTGGCGCCTGCAGTCCCCGCTGCTCCGGAGGCTGTGGCGGGAGGATCGCTTGAGCCCCGGAGGTTGAGTTGCTGTGAGCTGTGACTGGAAGGCACTCTACCCAGGGAGTCAGAGTGAGACTGTCTTAAAAAAAAAAAAAATCATTTTCTTCCAATAATTTTATATTTCTAGGGAACTCGCAGCAGAAGCACCACAAATAGTGCTTTTTGCCCCTCAGATTCTCCAGCAATCATTCATTGCTGTATCAGATTTGCCACTGCACACAAAGTACTCCCAGGTATTTGACCCAAAGCAGGGACATTGTCTTGGCTGGCGACCCTTAAACCCCAAATCGGTAAATACCCAGTTCCCACCTGGCACTTCAATCCAATGGCCACCTCCCTTCACCACCTGTGGCTGCTCCGGAAGGTGCAAGTCCCAGCAGTCTGCGGACACCTGCAGCTCAGGCTTGTAGCTCGCCCTGCACCTTCGTGCTTTTCCTCTGAGTGAGTGTGGCTGTTGTTGGACTAATGAGTCTGTCATTTAAGTTAATTAATTGATGGAGAAGTGGATGAGAGAGTAAGAATTTCATTTTTATTTATAGAAAGCTCAGTAATTGTAAACAGTGAGGATATCTTTTTAAAGAGCTGTTCTGTTTGGGGGGGTTACTTTTATATTTTTATAGTAAAAGTGTAAGTAATGTTATTAATTAGGATAGTAAATATTAAATAGATCTCCCTGTCCGTAGATTAAAAATTTAACATTTTTTAAAAAAGTGGTTATATTTTAAAAGTATTTTTATTTTGTCTAAATTTATAGTTAATATTTTATTGAGTGTATAGAGAGTCCTGGGTCTTGGTATTATAAAGTCTGTTCTCTTATCTGTGACAGTAGGGTTTGAAAGTGAATAAATAATTTGTAGACATTGACATGTAGGCATATTTGGTTTCATCAGGACTTGTCTAGTAGTGTCTAGTATGTACTGGTTATTTAGGATAACAGTGGCTATAGTTATTTTTTGACTTTTGTTTGTGGCTTTATATTTATGAATTTTCATTTTTTAACATGGTAATAATGGCAGTGATTTAAAGTATTAATTTTGGGATCATAGGTATTTTATTTGAAAATTGATACAGTGAGTTAAGAGACAGGAAAGGAAAGTAGGCATGTTTTGTGTATAGTAGTATAGACAGTAATTGAACTAACAGGGGTAGCCCCCCCAACATGGCTATTGTTGTGTTAGGACCATAGTGTTTGTATTTTAGTGTTAAAGAATTTGTTCCTTTGAGTTATTTTTTGGATTATATTATTAATAGTTTGTATTGTTTGGGCATTATTTGACAAAATAATACCTATCTTTGAAATTTTGGCATTTGTGGTTATATCTTAGTGAGACATCACTTAGTGCAGTTTAATTTTTTTGTTTGTGTACTTTGTCTTAATTTTTTAGTAATAGTGTTTCTAGCTTGAGAAGTAGTATTTAAGGCTTTTGTTACAGTACAGGTCAAGTGGCTAATGTGAATATTAAGACTAATAGTCATATTAGGCATTATAAAAATGGATGAAGAGACAGATTTGGTAGGACTGAATAGGTGTCTATCACTATGGCAGGTGTTGGGGAAATGTAGTTTTTGATTATATTTATTAGGTGTGTCTAGTGAGTGTTGTATGAGTATAGGGCCTACAACTGTTAAATAAAATTTTATGTATTTATTATAGTGTGAATTAAGGAAGTTTGTATATTTTTATCTTGATAGAAAGGTAGAATCTCTATATTTTGAGAAATTATTACAGTCTAATTTGATCAAGAAGATGGAGGGATTTATTTTTTTTTTTTTTTTTTGAGACAGAGTCTCAGTTTGTCTCCCTCGGTAGAGAGCTGTGACATCACAGCTCACAGCATCCTCCAAGTCTTGGGCTCAAGTGATTCTGTTGTCTCAGCCTCCTGAGTAGCTGGGACTATAGATGCCTGCCACAATGCCTGGCTATTTTTATTTATTTATTTAGTTTTTAGAGACAGAATCTCAAGCTTTACCCTGGGTAGAGAGCCATGGCGTCATAGCTCACAGCAACCTCAACCTCTTGGGCTCCAGCAATTGTCTTGTCTCCAGCCTCTGGAGTAACTGGGATTAAAGGTGCCTGCCACACTGCCTGGCCATTTTTTGAGATGGGGTTTTGATGTTGCTCAGGCTGGTCTGGAACCTGTGAGCTCAAGCAATCCATCTACCTTGGCCTCCCAGAGTTCTGGGATTACAGGTGTGGGCCACTGTGCCTGGCCAGGATGTATTGTTTTTACTGGAGTCTGGTGTTTTTTTCTCTTTTCTGGCCTATGACTCCCAGTCAGGTGTTTGAGGGTAGTTTATTTAGGGATATTGTTATTTTAATTGTGTGTTTTAAAGACTTTTTATTGTATTGTATTTATTCTATTTGGTTAGTTTGGGGAACCTTTTTGACATGTTATTTTTGGGTGGGAGAGTCTTCTCCCTATGGTTATAAGTAGGCTATTTTAAAAATTATTTTAGTATAACATATGACTGTATTTGCCTGTCTATGTCAGATAGTCTTTGGGATTAGTTTTTATTTTAAGGAAATTTTCTTGTAAGGTCTTGATTAGTTCCATTTTTATGTTAATCTAATATGACAATTTAGTATGATAACTTAGGGTTGTCTGACTTACGTTAGTTTACAATAGTTAAAATAGTATAATTGTATTTGTTACCTGTCCTGTCATGTCGTATTAACTGTCTAATATTTTTCTTTCATTTGTAGAGCAGAGTCCATTGGGAAATGGGTCATTGACTGTTTTAACCTTTTTTTTTTTTTTTTTTGCAGTTTTTGACCGGGGCTGGGTTTGAACCTGCCACCTCCGGCATATGGGGTTGGTGCCCTACTCCTTTGAGCCACAGGCACTGCCTGTTTTAAGCATTTTTTGTTGAAAGTAGTGGGCTTTATAATCAGCTATCTGGGTGGAAGTGGATATTTGTTTAGAGCATTGTTTTTCAACCTTTTTTATCTCATGGCACACTTGAACCTATAGTTAAACTTTCGTAGCACACTTAAATTGTGTTGATTTAAAAAAAAAAAGAGTAAAAAAATATGCTTACTGTGCTTTGAACTTCTTTTGAGAAGAAGTAATTGATCTTTAAAAATTTTCGTGGCATACCAGGGTGCCATGGCACATCAGTTGAAAATCATTTGTGTAGTGGTTGTTTTAATATAGGCAGATGTTTGATTGTTATTGTTAATGTTGATATCTGATGCTAACTACTATTTTTAAATGGATAATCTCTAAGTGGGAAGAAATAAAGTTTGTTATGTAGTTGAAAATACAGGGTTTTAAAATTAGAATTGGTAATCTTACAGTCCTAATTTGGCTCTCTTTGACTTCTCTTTGTTTCCCAAACTTAAAAAGGGAACTCATTTTTATTTAGTTAATAATGCCTTGATATAGTCATATTCCCAGGATCCTCAGTTTAGGGATGGACTCAATGGGTGGTATCATCACTTACAAAAATATCTTGGACTTTATGGAGTTTTTGTCCATGAATGAACTTCATATTTATGTTTTTTTGTTTGTTTTTCTTTGGAGATAGAGTGTCACTATGTCACCCTTGGTTTAGATTGCCATGGCATCATAGTGCACAGAAACCTCATACTCTGGGCTCAAGCTATCCTCTTGTCTCAGCCTTCTGAGTAACTGGGACTACAGGCACCCACCACAATGCCTGGCTATTTTTGGAGATGGAGGTCTTGCTCTGGCTCAGGATGGTCTTGATCTCCTGAGCTCAGACAGTTCACCCACTTTGGCCTCCAGAAGTGCTAGGATAACAGGTGTGAGCCACTGCACCCAGCTTTATTTTTATCTTTTAATTCCATTTTCCCACAAACTTTTTGAAGTTTCTTCAGAATATTTCTCCCATTTGTTTAGTTGTCTTTTATCAGAGTCTTTAGTTTTCTTCATATAAATCTTTATTTATTACATTTATATCTAAATATTTCATTTTGGAGATGGTCATGTAAATGATAATGTGTTTTTGATGTCAAATTTTACTTGTTCATTGTAGACTTTCGCATATTAACCATATATTCTGCAACATGGCCATAATCACTTACTAGTTCCAGGGTTTGGATTTTATTTTGTCAGTTCTTTTGCATTTTCTATGTGTCATCTTTTAAGAAAGACCATTTTATTTCTTCCTCCACAATCATATTTCTTTTTTATGTCATTAGGTAGGGCTCTCAGGATGCTGTTGAAAAACATTGGTGAGAAGGGACATCCTTACCTTGCTCCTGATCTAATTTGTCAAGTTTCTCACCATTAAGTATGCTATCACTTGTAGGTTTTTTTGTATGTGTTCTTTAGGAAATTGATAACATTCTCCTCTATTCCTAGTTTTCTTTCTTTCTTTTTTTTTTTTTTGTAGAGACAGAATCTCAGTTTATCACCCTGGGTAGAGTGCTGTGAAGTCACAGCTCACAGCAACCTCCAGCTCTTGAGCTTAGGCGATTCTCTTGCTTCAGCCTCCTGAGTAGCTGGGACTACAGGCACCTATCACAACATTTAGCTATTTTTTGATGCAGTTCGGCCGGGGCCGGGTTTGAACCCACCACCCTTGGTATATGGGGCCGGCGCCCTACTTGCTGAGCCACAGGCAGCGCCCTGAGTTGTTTTTTTTTTTTTAATCATGAACAGGTGTTAAATTTTGTCAGATGCTTTTTCTGAATCTATTGCTAAGATGATGTGATTTATTTTTGTTTAGTCTATTGATGTGATGGTTACATTAATTGATGTGATGGTGCTCAGACACACTGACTTCTCCTCCTTGAAATGGGACACACTCAGAGATCATGTGCGGAGGTGTGGATGATGGCACAGTAAGGTTCAGAAGCTAAACATGTGTTTGTACTGACATTTCCACTTCTGTTATTACAGGGATCATTCTAACCTTCTGCACTGGCTAGTAATCTGTAACCTTCCACTTCAAAAGTGAGAAACCTGACTCAAAACATCTGCCACTTATGTAAGTCATTGTTTCATTTCTTATACATAGTGGTATTGGATTTATTAACTACTACCCCCTGTGGAAAGAAATTCATATAATAAAATCAAAAGTTGAAACACAGTTAATTTGCATCTAGCCTAGAGAGTCCACTCATTTACAAAATTCCTTAAATTACCCCCAATTTTTGGGAGACATTTGGTGTGTGTGTGTGTGTTTTTTTTATTGTTTGTTTCTTCTACTATTTTCTGATGCTGTGGGAGAATACCTGAAGTGGGGTAATTTGCAAACAAATAGGATTACGTGATTTATGATGATGGAGGTTGGAATGTCCAAAATATGGCATCTGCATCTGTGAAAGCCTCAGGGGGGCTGGGTGGGGGTTAGGAATAGGATTTGGGTTAGGGTTAGGGTTAGGGGTTAGGGGTTGGGGTTGGGGTGAGGGGTTAGGGGTTGGGTTTGGGGTTGGCGTTAGGGTTAGTGGT